>JAPDSC010110606.1:0-20493 GCA_026290005.1 Latrodectus geometricus | reverse complement strand
CATAATAGTTTATGTAATATATATTAAAATGACTAAGTTTCTTTAAAATTAGATATATGTAAACAATTTAAATATAGCGTCTCCAATTGAATGTTCGTCACTAGAAAATGCAACGATTTCCTCAGCTATCATTCCTGGGCTGTGCGTTTTAAGGATTTCACGGGTGTGTCTAAAAATAGGAGTGGTCAATCCCATTTATGCTTAGTAATAATGTAAACAAAAATGTATGTCAATTAATCACTGTGAGATTTAGAAATTAAATAGATCTAAGGATTTCCACACCAAACTCTGCCACTTGTAGGTCAGAATTTTGCCAGTCTTCGTTATCATTAACAAAAATAAATGATGTTTTCAAAAAAAGAAGGAGTAAACATTAAAATGTGGGAGTGATAGTGGGAGGAGCCAAAAATTATAGCATTAGGAAATGATACTTAAACATAGAAGTGTAGAAGTGTGAAATAATATGCGCGAAAACTGAGTTAAATTTGGTTGGGTATAGAAAGATTTAGGAGTTTCGACATCCCGAACATTTAGATCAATTACTTTATTCGCAATAAATTTTGGACTGCTCTTCCAATTGCTTTGATTTTGTTCATTTTGTATAAATTTTATCATTTATTTTGTATATATCTCAGTGTCTTAATTTCTGGTAACTACCTCCTGTAACTACTTATGACTCACCATGCAAGCACTCAATCTGGGAGTACTTATTCTTTTATTCATCGTTGTAACCATGCATAGATCTTTTAGTGCAATTTTAGGTTATACCCTTGTTATTATAAGAGGTCAACGGCTCCCGCTGGACACCTCGTCACCACATCTTCGACCAACGAAGGAGTTTCGATATTTTAGCTTTCATGATCCAATAAATCATCTAAAATATCATAAGTAATATTACACAATAATTCGTTGAATAAATTTCCTATTTGCTTATATCTTTATCAGAATTTACACCAGCTTCAAGAATATCAATGTTAAAATTATATTTATATTATATTATAATTATATATACAATATCACATTCCAATCATTTAATAAACATAAGTTTTCGCTATTATTTGGAGGATAATAATACATATCAATTTTACCATTAATGGGGTAATAATTAAATTTTCCAAGGTTTACACTAATGTCTACGTAATTATCCTTCTTATAACTATTTCTGCTAGAGTTCTACGTGTTTTAACTTTACAGAAAATTTAGTATTGCGTCCTCCTGACTATGATTAATTTCAACTTTGGTTTTATTCTAAAATGAAGAGGATTATTCTAAAATGTAAGTTTAATTTAAATGTAAGTGATATAAGAGGAATTATGAATAATTTTGTTAAATATTTGTTTTAATGTGTTATTGTCAAAACTAAAAATCCAGTTCTTATTTATATTTATATAACTTTAAATTATATTCATAAGGAAATATATTAAATAAAATTATTATAATGTAAATCATAATAAATTTTATTTATATTCATTAGGAAAATTTTCGAAAGTGTAATTACATTTAAGTGTTATATATCTTTTAAGTGCATATACGATTCAAGTTACTTAAATAATTTGTCCCTCAAATTAAAAATCTTGTTATTTAATTATTATAGTATAACTATACATATTTTTCTTAAAAACTTAGTAAGGTTCATTCTTAATAATTGTCTTTCGACATATAATTTTCATGAAAAATTTTCTCTGCTCTGCTAGAAAAAAATTTAATTATTTGTACATAAGGAAAAAGTGGAATGTATTTTAAAAGAGGAACATTTTTTATTTTATTCTTATTTCAATTGGAATGTATGTGAGATAAACAGTTTTAATTCGTGCTCATCGATTTTCTTCTCGTCATGAAATTTTACAACCCCATTGTTTTTTGGAATTTTTCCATTTTCATTATCCGAAGTAATTCAGATTTTACTCTGTGAATGTACTCTATAGCTCTATCGTTCTGTGTACTTTTCATTTTTACAAGTTCAGAACACAGATAGAGTAGGAGTTCAGTAAACAGTACATGACTTTGAAACAAGTAGAATACGGTGTTTCATACTTCATTACTTACGCTTTTAAAAACTCTTTTGAGAGAATCGTCGTAACAGTAAATAAATTTTTCATATATTCCTTTTTAAAATAAGTGTTATTTTTTTTTCATAAATTTGACTATAAACTTCAAATTCCTTTTTCCGAAAATATAATTATTTAAATATGTTAATATAAATAAACTTCTTATTAGGGTGGTAAGTAGTCATTAAGAATAATTTATTGTTTCATACAGTTATCTATATACTGACTGTAGCTTATAACATCAATTTAGTTCATCTTAAATCTAGTTCGGTAGCAGTAGAATCAATCTAGTTCATCAGTAATGTAATCTTTCCTGAAAGAATATGGTGGTTATTTAGATTCTCCTTTTTTTGCAATTCAAATATATGTTTGATATCTTCCTCTATGCTAAATTTGTAATTCATCTATAAATTGAAGTTGACTCTAGTCATTTCGCATTCAATATCAGTTCAATTTTCAATAGACATTCTTTTCAATTCCGCTGTCTTGACTAACGGAAGGATCAATATTTTTTTATCTATACTAAGACCATCCTGACTAAGCCTATTTTAGGTTTCGTTTGAAGTCCTTTCGAAAAAAATGATATTTGTATCTGAAATGAAATGAATCTGAAATGTGAAAAATGGTTTTTTTTTTTTTTTTTTTTTTTTTTTTTTTTTTTTTTTTGTTTACCTCGACGAATTATTAATAAGATAAATCTGTCATCCTTTATTCCTCAAGTAACTCGTAGGCTGTAAGCAATATTGTTACTTCGATACTTAACACTCTGTTTCTTGGAATCTATTCCACAATCTTGATGTGACAGTTCCTTCCATTAAAATAACACTCCCTTGTTTTCTTCGTGTTTGCCGGATCCAAGTCTCCCAATAATATGCTAATTAATTGATACCAAGGATTTAATTAAATCACATTGTCGTGACGTATTCATCACTCTCTTTTTCTTAAAACAAAAATTTAAACAAATAGATTTCATAACTGAGATAGTAAAATTGATATTTTGGGTTTCTGACGTCATGTAGTTGATAAACATCCAGAAATATTTAAGTTAGGATATTTGAATTGACTATCACCTTGGTTAGCATTTATATAATAATTTCGTTAAAACCATGTATTTCCCTAGTTTTTGCAGTGTATATATACTATCACAAACCTAAAAAATTATTAAACTCTATTAAATATACTTAAAATCGATATGCATATTTTTTAATATATAATTTGTGACATATTTTGAATACAATTATCGAGTTGATGTTTCGCAAATGATAAAATAAATTCACAACTTGAAAATATTGAATCTATTTTTGTTTCATGCCAGTAGAAAGCACAAAAAAAAAAAAAAAAAACCCGTAAAACAACTACGCATTTTGCTGTATTAAAAATTTTTAGAGAATATTCTGTTTGAAAGACAATGCTTATACTAAAAGGTTTGCCTAAAAAAGGGGCGTGATAATAAACTCATTTCAATGCATTTAAATAAGAATGAACTCAGAAATGTATTCCTGTGATATAAAAACCTATAAATATCTAATGAAAACCTTAAATTTATATTACAAATTATTTTCTAAATTAAAAGTTTGTAAATTTATAAAACGAAATGAATTAATAAAAAAAAATTATATGATAAAAACTATAATAGCAGTGTCGTCGCCTATTTTGACCATCTTAATCAAAAATATATATATCACACAGATAACTGAGGATAAATAAGTAACGAGGAAGAATATTACTTAGTCTACTAAGTTAAATAATGACTTCCCTTATTTAATAAGAACCACTCAGAACGAGTTCCACCCATCATCTTGTCGCACTGACAAGGAGTGCGATCATCATAGATTAGCAGCAAGAACAAATTCAAGCAGCCACACCAGCTTCACGCTCAGGGTGAAACCCCATTCCACATCATCGTGGTTGGGTTTTCTGCGAAGTTCGGTGAGTGAACTCGATAATCATACTATAGAAATGATCCTATGAAGTATGAGCATTGGTCCATATGTTGAGGAGGCGAGGTATCCTGCTTGTCGCCGTTGACCTCTATCATAATATCTTGTGGAGCACATAAAGTTGACTTTGAGTCTACCTAGGTTGAATTGATGTGTGTGTGAATAACACTGTAAAGATCACCAAATGGGAAGTACTCCCGGGATACATTTGCATGGTGATGGAATGATAGGAAACAAATTATAAGAGATCTTCTTCTTCTTCTCTTCAGCTTGTCAGATATGTGGCACTTCTGCATTGTTGCATTTTGTACCATGCTCCAAGCCCAATTTTTTCCTAGTTCCATTGTCTTGGGTTACCTACTTTGTTTATAAAGTCTGATAGGCCCTCAATGGAGTTTAAATGTAACTCTTTATGATATGGATTACCTAGAGTAGTGAATCTTGTAAGGGCAAGAGCATCACACTCATATAGGATATGATGAGCTGATTCTACCCCTGCGTGGCATTTCTTACAAATTGGTTCCTGTTTAAAAAGCCCCATTGTATGAAGGTGTTTCCTGAAATGATAGTGCCCAGTAATGAAGCCTACAATTACTTGAGTTTTCAATTTGGGAGTCTAAGAATTTCAGATGCAATTTTCTCAGATGAGTTGAAAATCATGCTTTTTGCATGTTTCTGTCCAGGAGAGTCACGCCAAACTTTGTTCATCTCCTTTTTTTCCCATTTTTGAATGGCCTTCCTTGTAGTTTTCATGTTGATCCCACAAAAGGGTTCCATTCCTATTGGATTGAAAGAGGATCCCTGTTTTGCAAGTTCATCAGCTCTTTCATTACCTTCTATTCATATATGTCCTGGCACCCAAATAAGAATAATTTTATTTCCATTTGCCAGTTCCTTAAGGAGATTTTTACATTCCTTTACAATTTTTGATTTGACTTGGAATGAGTAAAGAGCCATCAATGCAGCTTGACTGTCGCTGTAAATAAGAATACGCTTACCTTGGTAGCCCTTCTTTAAATTTATCTACAGACAGTTGGTAATAGCAAGAACCTCCGCCTGAAAGACAGTGGCATGTTCCCCAAGCCCTTTATAAAGACTGAATCTTGGTGCCACGCCACAGACCCCAGTCCTGACAGGTTGCCTTTTTTTGATCCATCAGTAAACCAGATAAGATCACTGCTTTTTATTTCAATCGTGCTGTTTTTCCATTCTTCCCTGGTAGGAAAAACTACCTCGAATGGTCTTTCAAACACGTATGTTCTTTCCATGCTGTCTGGAGGCATTTGGAGAGTTGGGTGGTTGATTTTTTTTGTAATAGTAGTATGACCTCCAGAAGAGGGCTTATCACACAACTGATTTTGCAATTTCATTCTATATGCAGTTATTCTGGCAGCGCTGCATATGAAGATATTTAGTGGAGTCAGGTCCAGAATTGCCTCTAGTGCTCTGGTAGGTGCTGTGGACATTGCACCTGTGATACACAAGCAGGCTATTCTTTGTAGACTTTCTAGCTTGTCCTTCACAGTTTTCTGTTCCACCTTACACCACCATATCACAGATATATATGTTAAAGTAGGCCTGACAATTGCTGTGTACATCCAAAACATCATTTTTGGCTGTAGACCCCAGTTTTTACCAAGTATGCGTCTGCATGTCATAATGCATTTTTTTGCCTGATTGATTTTGTAGTCAACATGTTTATTCCAGGTGAGTTTTTGGTCTAGAATTAATCCTAGAAATTTCACATCAGAAGCAACGTTGATTTCAACCTCAAAAAGTTTTGGGATAAAGAATCCCTCCCTCTTTATTTTTCTTGTGAATGATATAAGGTTAGTCTTCTGTGGATTTATATCCAGATTCCTTTCCTTACACCATTTGCCTACATAACTTAGAACATTTTGCATTAGTTGACAAGTTATGTTAAAGTCTTTACCAAGGATGAGTATGACAATATCATCAGCATACCCCTGGGTATAGTAACCTATAAAATTTAGATGTTTTAATAGGCTATTTACAACCAGATTCCAAAGTAATGATGATAATACACCTCCTTGTGGACAGCCTCTGGTTGTCTTCTTTTCAAATGTCTCATTGAAGATTTTCATTTGTATAGTTCTATCCGAAAGCAGGGTCCTAGTCCATGAGCAAATTGCATGTTCATTCCCTGTATCCCTTAAGGCATTAAGGATGGATAGATGAGAGGTGTTATCAAATGCACCTTGGATATCTAGGAAAGTGGCTAAGGCAATTTCCTTTCTCTCCAAGGTGTCCTCAATCTTAGATACAAGCTTGTGTAACGCTGTCTCTGTAGATTTGCCAGGTTGGTAGGCAAACTGTAGATTATGCAAGGGACTATTACTACCTAGGTAATCTCTGATGTGCCTATCAATGATTTTTTCCATAATTTTGAGGAAGAATGAAGATAAGCTTATTGACCTAAAAGACTTAGCCTGGTCATAGTTTTTTCCAGGTTTAGGAATGAAAACAATCCTAGTTTTTTGCCACAGCTTTGGAATACATCCCAGTGCTAAGCTAGCTCTGTATATTCTTGTTAGCACAGGGATAATAAAATCTCCTGCCTTCTGGATCATTACAGACATGATTCCGTCAGGTCCAGGACTCTTGAGAGGTTTGAAGGTGGAAATAGCCCACCTGACTTTATCATGATTGATAATGCTCTTAGCACAGGTCCATTGATTTCTTTGAATTCTTTTTACAGAACCAATGAAATGCTGCCCTTCGTTGCTATCAATATCAATGGCTCCCGGAAAGTGAGTTTTGGCCATAACTTCCCTTACTTCTTTTTCGGTAGTAGCAAATTTGCCATCCTCATCCTTTAAGTTTCCAACCATTATAGGTTCATCCCTTCTAAGGATTCTTTGGAGTCTAGCTCCTTCAGAGATTGAATTCACCTCTTCACAGAACTTTCTCCAGGATTCTTGTTTGCTTTTCCTAACATTTTTGTTATAGATAGTGAGTGCTCTCTTGTAGTTGTCCCATTCACCATGTTTCTTTGCTTTGTTAAAAAGTTTTCTAACATTTGCCCTTTCAGTTTCCAAAGAGTTATTCCACCAAGGACACTGTGGTTTTGCTCTTTTGGTACGCATTAGGCAATTTTTATTGCATGAGCCTAGAATTTCACTCTGCAGAGTTTCTGCTGTAACTTCTGGATCATAATTGTCTCTAATATAATTTCCCCCCAGTTCAGTTAGCCCCATGATATCCTTTTGGAAATTCTTCCAATTGGCCCTCATGGGGTCCCTGAAGCGGCGGTTAATATTTGTACTAGAGTTTATTTCGAAGTGGATGTTTTGATGGTCTGAACCTGATGGTCTCCCATCAACTTTCCAGTTCGTGATATTTTTACTAACAGCCGGTGTTGCTAAAGTAATGTCGATTACTTCAGATCGATTAGAAATTACAAAAGTCGGATCGTTGCCTTTGTTTAAAATATCCATACCATAGTTAAGAATAAATTCCAAAAACACTCACCTCTTTTGTTCGTGTCTGTGCTGCCCCAGACGATATGATGAGAGTTGCAGTCTAGCCCAAGGACTGCCTGCAATTTGTGTTCTGCACAAAACTGTAAGAGTTTGTGCAGTGTTGGATCAGGTGGAGCCTTCTCTTCATAGGGTAAGTAGACAGAGCCAAAAACAATTTCTCTATCTTTTCCCTCTATGTTGAGTCTGACTTTCACTGCTGTTAGGTCCCTATGAATAAACGCGGTTATAGGTAAAACCTCAATATCTTTATCTATAAGGATGCAGGCTCTAGCTTCACTGTTAAGATCATAAATGAGCTTACCTTTTGTTCCTTTAAGGCCACTGACTCTACCCCTGACAAGCCAGGGTTCTTGAATCAGGGCCAGGTGAAAATCCTCACCAAGAAAATTCTTAGTGAGGTTTGTGGTGCCACTTCTATTGTGGTGGATGTTGGCTTGAAGAACCTTCACTCCCATCAGTTTTTCATGGTTTGTCAAGGACTTTGGCTTGAACTTGATGAAGTCCAATATAAAATTTATATCCCCTTCTCCCAAGTGTAGCCGCATCCATTTCAGGCACGATAAGGACGATGGTCTATCCTGATGGTTCATTCTTCCGATGGAATATATTCCAGTCGGTAGAGGTAAGCCCACCATTTTGTGCCTCGATTTTCCTCAAGAGCTCTTTGGGCTCCAGTTTGCTGCAGACTTTTGGCAGTTTAGCAATGATTTTAGTGGTTCTGACATGTTTCCTTGCCTCACCCACCAAAACAGTTTGCTCCTGTCAGGGGTTTATTTCATTGACAGTCTGTTCCAGCCACTTAGAGCTCTCCAGATCTGAACAATTGATAATAAGTGCCCCATTATCTAGTCTGCAAGAAAGAAAAGTGGGGGTGAAGCCTTTATCATTTCTTGTGATTTTGTTGGTTATTATCAACTCCAGGTCTGAAGCCTGTTCATCTGATAACCGCTTTGAAGGCTGTCCCTCAAGAATCACCGCCATTTTGACCACCATCAAAGTCTCCTTATAGGTAGTACCTTCAGGTCCTTTTTTGGCAGTCTTAGGGGCAGTGTCTTGTACCATCCTTGGAGATGATCTTTTCTCGCCTTGTTGTTTTTGCTTGGGTTTTTTCTGCCCAAGTGCCCTCAGCGATTTTTTTCTCTTTAATAAGTTTCTTTGTGCTCCAGAAAGTCTCTTTTTCAGTTTAATTCCCTCCATGGAGGCAGTCATGCTACCAATGACTTCCTGCCCCTCTTGGGATGTTGATGGTGTAGAGGTCATTTCTACCTCTTTTGAAGAAGGGTCCATTTCTTCCCCTTCAGTTGGTTTTCTCTTAATATCCATTTCTTCAACAGAATGGCCTACTTCGGGTTTTTTACCTGAAAAAACAGTAATATGAGTTAAGTTTTTGTCTTCATCAGCCATAAATTAACTCAAAAGAAAAGCTCAGGAACAGAAAAGGTCCACCCAGTATTGCTTGAGATGCTGGGTAAGGCAAAATACTCTAGAGGTTCGCCAGTCGCACTAGAGGCTCCGTTAAGACACTATAACCGCAGTGTCATTCACCCAAGGCACGGATCGCATAACACCTGGGTTACGGAAGTTGGTTCGCGACCTCTTATTTGTTATTCAGAGGTTATCCTGTCATCAATACAGGATGTTCGGCTATCCACCACCTACCGACGTGCCTGGTAGCCGCTCAAGCCGCAGGAATTATAAGAGATACTAGCATTTAAAAAAGTTTACATTTTAGAAAAATAACAAAAAAATTTTTACAATTTTTTTGGAAAAAATGAGTAATTTTTAACAATTACTAAAGGTGTTTCTTCGTGAAATATACAAAATAATACAAACAAGTATTTACAATGGAACCGCGCAGAAGGTTCCTGCATTTTAGCAAAAACAGAAAACATTTAAATTTTTATTGATTAATTTAATTTTATTTCTTTACTTGTGGTGAGGTCCACGAGGTGGCGCCACTTACAAATTCTCATAATAACCAATAAAACTATTCACAATTTCGATTTTAGATACTTAGCTGTGTGCCTGCCCTTGGACATCTACACATTCATCGGCATTTATAGGGCTTAAAATGACAGGCGTAAGATGTTATTAAGGCTAAAAGGATGAGATTAGATGAAGTTTTTAGACAAGATGGCGTCTGATGTAAGGAAGTCTGCTATTGGTCTTACAAGAGCGTCGCCAGGGAGAATTTCTGCATCGAAAAGAGAAGAGATGTTTCCAGCTTCGCAAGTAGTGGCTTTCTTGAAGAAATTAGCATTGAGTTTGAATATATGTTCGGAGAGCTGTTCAATTTTCAGATCAGTTCTTATATTTTTATTTCTTATATGATATGGTGCATTGACCATATAACGAAGCATTTTATTTTGCATAGTATTTATGATTTTCTTGTCTACCTCTGACAATGTGCACCAGGCGGGAGACGCATATGTGATGATAGGGCGTAAAATAGAAGTATAGAGAAGTTTCTTTAATTTTAGATTTAATTTGGAATATTTCCCAATAATTGGGTTTAATTTGTGATAATTGTACCAAGCTGTGGCTATTTTAGATTTTATGTGTTCAGTCCAAGTGAATTGTTTGTTAATTTTGATTCCTAAATAGGTTGCAGATTTAACATTTTCAATTTCTTGGCCGAAGATGTAGAGTTTGTTGTTGACTTTGTATTTTTGCGATCATCTATTTATTATAAGTAATTTAGATTTGGAGGCATTAATGACAACTTTCCAATTATTACACCATCTTTCAATATTGAAAATTTTGTCTTGCAGTCGTGAAATGGCAAGATTCGGATTCTTGGAGCGTACCACTATGTCAGTATCATCTGCGTAGAATGCCGTAAGGCTCTGGATATTATCTTCAATTGGGAAGTCATAAGTGTTAAATAAATAGAGCATATGCTTCCCTGCGGAACACCAGCGCATATCCTTCGAACAGTGGAGGTAGTGCTGTTTATTTTGATGTGAAATTTTCTATCATGAAGGTAATTTCTGATGTTATTGGTAAGGTTATCAGGGATTCCTAGAGATTTAAGTTTGTGTAAAAGGCCTTGGTGCCAAATCCTGTCAAAGGCTTTGGCCACATCTAACATAAGGAAAGCAGATTATTTACAATTTTTTTAGTTTGGAGCAGCTGTGTGCCTGCCCAAGGGCATCTACACATTCATATGAGATAATAAAATCGAAATTAGGAGACTTGATGTCATAAGGAGAATTGGTGTTTAAAATTTTGGCAATAGCCTTGGAGAGAATTGCATGAAATGTTAAGAATGCAGCAATTGGTCTGACTTGATTATCCCCTTGTAGATTTTCTGCTTCGAATAGAGAACTAATATTCCCTGCTCTGCACTTGATCGCTTGCTTAAAGAAGTTTGTATTTAGTTTTGAAATATGCTCAGTGAGGTTGTCAAGTTTAAGATCATTTCTGATATTTCTATTCCTGATATAGTAAGGAGCATTTACAATGTATCTGAGCATTTTATTTTGCAAACTGTTTAAAATTTTTGCTTCAACTTGAGAGTACGAACACCAAGCAGGAGGTGCGTAAGTGACAATCGGCCTGATAACTGAGATATAAAGTAGACGTTTCATTTTTAATGTCAGTTTAAAGAATCTTCCAAGTAAGGTTCGTAGTCTATGGTAGGTGTACCATGCAGCAGAAATTTTTGTTTTAATGTGATGCGTCCAAGTAAATTGGCTATTGATATTTATTCCTAAGTAGTTAGCTTTTTTGACCGTTTCAATATCTTGTCCAAAAATATGAAGTTTATTGGTATTGGGATGTTTACGACTTTTACTTTTGATTATAAGTAATTTTGATTTTGACGCATTTATGGCATTTTTCCATTTTGTGCACCACTCTTCAATGTCACTAATTTTATTTTGAAGTTTCTGAAGTCAATTTCTTTTTATTGCAATTTTTAACATTTATGTAAATATTATAAATATTACCTTTTGCATAACCCCTACAATCACTTATCTTACAATTAACATCAAGATGAACTTCAAATGTGCATTTTTTTCAATACTAGATGTACTGTAATAAATTTACTTACAAAAATTTTAGAGTAAAGAAGTAAAAAAAAAAAAAAAAATGGAACAACTTTGATATACTCCCCCCCCCCAAAAAAAAATTACCCGCCAAATCTGGCACTCCTACGGATTTTTTGGGGTTGCTATTTCTTATTTTGGTGTTACCAATTTAAGTTTTTTTAAGCTTTAAGGTTTTTGCTGTTGCCAAATTTAGTATTGTCTAGTATTTTGTACCATTTTCTGTGTTTTTTTTTTAAAGTTTTTTATTTATTAATTATTTGTATTTAGTGAGAATCCAACTTGGCGAGGAAAAAATATCCCAAAAACAGAAATTATAGTTGGCGAAGAAAAAAAAAGTCACTAAATTTCCGATGTGGGGGGGGGGTATATCAAAGTAGTTCCAAAAAATTAACAAAAATTAGTTTGATGAACACCAAGCAGCCATTGAAGGAAGTGACAAATATATTTATTCGCGCAATAGAACAAAAGGATTACGTATGAACAGAACAACAAGTTTCGTAAGTTGTAAGCATAATGGAATAAAAATGTTTAAAATTTAAGAACGAATAAGATATGTGCCCCTTTTATTTTCATATAAAATTCACAGCATTTAACCTCATTTCCCGTGAAATAATCAGCCTCTGAACTTCAAAAATCACCATTCCTCCTATAGAGTTGTTTCCAAGTCTGTAAACAATCGTGATGGTTATGGGAATTGAAAAACAATGAAGTGGTCGTAAGAAGCAAATACGTATAGAAACAGAGTTGGATATCCCAAAGCATTTCATTTGTATTCAGGTCAAAATAGCATGCAAGTTTCACTCAATACACAAATTTTCTTTCTCCTGGTAATTACATATGTTGTTTGTAAATGTAAAAGGTGATGCAATATTTCACCAAAACTTCTTTCTAGTTTCTAATGATTCTATATTAGAATAGGTGATGATTTGGGCAAGAATGTGCTTGCTTTATGTTTTCTCTAGACTCTCATGCGCTTTCAAGGCAAATCTCTATTCCTGAACATAACCTTGCTTTTATTAAGCACAATCTAATCAAAATCTTGACTACGCTCCTTTAGCAATGTCTTTTTGAACTAAGCGAATAGAACAAAAATTCTGTATGCCAAACGTTAAGTCTATTATTGTAATATATAGCTCATAATAGTGATAAATTTTGTCATACCATTTCACTCTGCATTCATAGATATCACAGCGTGGAAGTCACTCTTTGATTCCATTTGTCTACAGTAGCAAAATACTGATCTTCCTGGAGGATCGAAAACTTTTGCAATTAGTTATATATCTTTGGATAAATTTTTGGCAAATTGGGGTGCGATGTAGATTTATCTCCTCGTGGTGCATCCTGGTAACGCTTGCGGCTAAATGATGAGCTTTGGCTAGTCTCTTGTTTATTATGCTCTAAAGAAATTATTTTGCAGTGGATTTCAAGAAACTGTGGTATAGCTGGCAGATCATCTTGCTAAGCAAGGAGCTTCTATCCTGCAGATATTGAGGAAACCTGTCCCTTTCACCACTGCCAAGCGCTTAACAAACAAAAAGATGAACGACATTATTTTAAATCAATACGCGGAGAGAAGTTCCAGTAAGATCTGGTGGAACAAACTTAAAGATCTTTTGATGTGGCCAAGACGTAGGACAGTTGCTGAGTTTCGACTGACTGCAGGCCATGACTGCTTCCTTAAACATCTGCATCGAATTTCAGATTAACATCTGGATCGGATTGCCCTATCCCCGCTCTGTGACCTCCTAGCGGAGATGGATATGGTCCATCTTCTTTCTTGCCCGGTGCTGAAGGACATCTCTTTGTATGACCGATACTGGCGTGCGAGAGACTTATTAGGTTAATAGACTTTTCTTGCAATGTTTATTTGACTCTTGTTCTTTACTTCTTTTGTGGTGAGTGGTCTTTGTTAACCTTAGCCATTGGAAATAAAAAAATTTTTTTTTGGCAAATCTGAATTTATTACACACAGGGGTTAATAAGAACAAAACTTAAAGTCTTAAGAGGATTTTGAACCTCATCAACACAAACATCAATGCTCTAAAGAACCCATGAATTCAACTGGTTTGGAATTGCTTAACATTATTGTAAAATCACGGAATAATATGTGTGCTGAAGAATCAAACAATATTTGTAATTGATTATCTTACAAATTTCACCATTGGCACGCTCATATGGTTAAAATTTTCTATTCATTTTCTAGAGGACGCAGAACATGTTTAACTGGAAAACAAATAGCATCATACTTCTAAGTACCTTTAATCTATATCCTCAAAATAAAAGGATTCTGATTTCAAATAGCAGTGACATAACATTTTTATTTTTCTATAATTCAATAGAAAATTCTTTATCTAATTATATTCTGTAGCAATATTTTCTACTTTTTTTTCACCATTGATAACTGGCTAATTATTTTTTTAGTATTTGATGTGTCCACCTGAAATTGCATTGATACTATCGGTATTTTATAATGCACTATTTCCCGTGAAGAATAATTACTCAAAAAAATTAGTGTTTCAGATGAAAAAAACTAAAGAATATTTTAGCATTTTATATTCTTTAAAATTTAATTAAAATTTAAAAGACTTACAGTAGAAATCAAATTAAAATAAAAATTACACATTCTATAACCAAATATTCCTTTAATCAAGAATCTTAAAATTAAATGTTTGATAGAGTATCTTGAAATCACCATTCTAGCACAAGAATTGTAAAATTTATTAAAGTTTTATCAAATTCAAACTCAATCTTTAAATGAATAGTCAAAGAAGTAAATCTTAAAATAACTTTCTAATATCTTAAGAAAATTTTCGGATTTTAGATATGTTTTCAATAGTAAAATCTTAACAAAATAATTAACTCAAATTTTTCCTTAAATTAAATAACTCATACTATCTCTATCAATTTACTGACTTTCGTTTTCTTGTTGTTTACAAATATTCAAATAAAGTACACTACTGGCTATTAAAATTGCTACACCAAGAAGGCGACATGCTACAGACGTGAAATTTAAACGAAAGGAAGAAGGTGCTGTGATATGCTAATGATTAGCTTTTCACCGCATTCAGACAAAGCAGGCGCCAGTAGCGACACCTACATTGTGTTTAAATGAGGAAATTGTTCAGCCGGTTCCTCATACACAAATTGCATTTGAACGTTGTTGCCTGGTGAAAAGTTGTTGTGATGTCTCGTGTAAGAAGGAGAAATGCTTAATGCTTACCAGCACGTTTCTGACTTTGATAAAGGTCGAATTGTAGCGTACAGGGATTGCGGTTTATCTTATCGCAGTATTGCTGCTCGCGTCGGTCGAGATCCAATGACTGTTATCAAAATATGGAATCGATGGGTTCAGGACGGTAATACGGAACGCCATGCGGGATCTCAATGGCCACCTATCACTAGCAGCCGAGAAGACAGGCATATTATCCGCATGGCCGTAATGGATCGCGCAATCACGTCACGAGCCGTGAGTCAAGAAACGGGGTCGTTTGGAAGAAAACAAATGTCTGCACGAACAGTTCGGCGACGTTTGCAGCAGCACGGACTCTCAGCTCGGAGACAATGGCTGCGGCTTCCCTTGAAGCAGCGTCTTAGACAAGAGCGCCTTCAATGGTGTGATCAATGACAAACCTGGGCGCACAAATGGCGAGACTTCATCTTTTGAGATGAATCCAGGTTCTGTGTACAGCATCATGATGGTCACATCCGTGTTTGGCGGCATCGTGGTTAACGCATACTGGCAGCGTGCATTCGTCATCGTCATACTGGCCCATCACATGGCATGATGGTATGGGGTGCCATTGGATACACGTCTCGGTCACCTCTTGTTCGCATTGACGATGCTTTGAACAGTGTACGTTACATTTCTAATGTGTTATGACTCGTGGCTTTACCCTTTATTCGAGCCTTGTGAAACCCTACGTTTCAGCAGGATAATGCCCGACCGCATGTTGGCGGTTTTGTACGTACCTCCTTGATACGGAACATGTTCGGCTGCTGCCCTGGCCAGCATGTTCTCCAGATCTTTCACCAATAGAAAACGTCCTGTCAATGGTTGCCGAGCGACTGGCTCGTCACCAAACGCCAGTACTACGGTTGATGAAATGTGGCATCGTGTTGAATGGCATTTGTTGAATGCATGGGCATCTGTACCTGTACATGCAATCCAATCTCTGTTTGACTCAATGCCCAGACGTATAACTGCTGTTATTACTGCCAGAGGTGGTTGTTCTGTGTACTGATTTCTGAGGATCTATTCAGCCAAATATTTTCAAAATTTAATCACTTGTTGTTTCTAGTATAATATATTTGTCCAATAAATTTCACTTTGTTATCTGCATTTCTTCCTGGTGTAGCAATTTTAATGGCCAGTAGTGTAGTTAGATTGGTTAGTGGTTTATTTAAACAAAAAACTGTTAAATTTAATAGAGGCACTAAGAATGATAGAATTATAATTATTAGAATAAAAAACATTGGATTAATGGTTGTTAATCAATTAGCTTACTAATATATGCCACTAATTACTATCAACGAACTGACACATTGTGTTATAGCTTATGGGTAATGGTACCTGTACATGTCTCCTGATTCAAGTTAGACTTAATATCTAGATGTATATACATGCTGTAATTTTTGACAGAAGGTATTTTAAGGTATTTGAGGTATTGTTTTAGGTATTGATTCCTATTCTCCGAATTTCTTGCAACCTTTAAGCATTTATGTTTTTCCTCAAAAAAATATTTGTTATCATATTTCTTCCTGGTGCAGCAGTTTCATTATTCAACAGTATAATTTAATTATTGTTTCCTATTAGTGATTCTTTAATACATATTTAATATATATGTGCCACCCAACCTGTCTAGTGGTTAGCATACCTGACTATAGATGGGTGGGACATGGGCTCGAATTCTGGCTCGGGCATGGATGTACTTTCTCTCTCTCGCTTTCTTGTCTTTGTCCTTTCTTTGTGTGTGAATGGTTGCCTACTCTATAAGCGGGTACTTATGGCATGTGTGTACTGAGGAAGTCGGACTCCACACCAAATATGGTTCAGTTGGGAAAGTGGAGCAGCGCACCCCATATTGCCAGCCTGGCTGGCACACGACAACAACAACAATATATATATCTGTAAAAGAATCTGCTAATTTGCATTCTTTTCTCCTTCGATAGATTTTATGTAATAGATATAAGATAAGTCTTCATCATAAATTTCCTGAAACAAGCCAACAAATAATCAAAAATTTTTAAGCTGATAAACGAGTTCCACATTTATTATTTATGAAACTTTACATAATTATCCTCAAAATACCTTTTTAAAATTTTTTTATATTATTGTATACATTTCCAAACTTCGAATTTTTATGAATAATAAATATATATATTCGCCTATAGAAATTTTTGTGAATCAGTTAAATGCAACTTGACATGCAATAGTATGTAAATAAAAAGAGTGCCCTGATTTCTATTAAAATAATAAACTAAAAGTTTCTTTTAATTTATTTCAATTTACTTACTTTTACTTAATTAAATTTCAAATGCATGAAGGAAAAATAGGCAGCATTGATAATAACAAAAAATATTTTTTGAATGGGCGTGGAAATTATTCATCGGGGAAGGGCAGCTTATATAGGCTCCGCCTTCTATCTGAAAAGTTTCAGTGAAAATAAAAGTGCTTACAATTCTGAGAGACTGCTTTATCTCTGTGTTATCAAAAGAATAACTCTTAATTAACAATCCTTGAAAACTTTTCATCAAAAAATCAGGAAAATATATTAATTAAAAGTAATTGAGGATAAAATATTTTTTTAAGTTTAGTGGAATGATTAAAATGGTTTTAACTATGAAGTAAATAAATTTTTTCTCAGACATTAAAACTTTTTGTACAAAATTATTCACTGAAAAACGAAAGGAATGTAAAAAGTGTTTTTAAAATGTGAGGTTTTAAATTGTCACATCACATATTAAAAATTATAATTCAACCTCAAAACATTTTAACAGTATTTGAGTAACAAATATAACTACCACTAAAATTATGTTACCTAAAATAGTAGTATATATAAAAAGCAGATTTGATAATCTTGAGTGTACTAGCTTCGGCTGTACATATACTAAAATTGGAACGATACAGAGAAGATTAGCATGGCCCCTGCGCAAGGATGACACGCAAAATCGTGAAGCGTTCCACATTTTTTCTCACTTTAAATCTTATTATTTGTTATAAATTTCATAATTTTTAAGTTTTCATAAAGATTTTTTTGTATAAAAAACATACATTTTATTACCATAAAATATATAAATTAAAAAACATATTTTTATTTTAATAAATATATAAAATAAAAATATATAAAATTATGTATTTCTTACATAATTTTATTATACCTGTCACATGCTATTAAGAAAACTTATGTTAAATTTAACAACATATTTTCGGATTACATTCGAATAATTAGTATTTTTATCATAGAAGGAATGGATAATTTCCAAGAACATAAAAGTATTGATGAAGGTTTTAAAAATATTTGAATTAATGTTTAACAAATAAAATGATATATACAATACTCTGAAATATCATGTCAGTTAAACATACATATGTGCTTTTAAGCCATAATAATAACAAACTAAAATGTATTTCTTTAAAGTAAAAATATAATATTAATTTGAACTGTTTATCCATTTTTGTCAATCATTTCATTTAGATATATTATATTTTAGTGACTTCATTGATTACTTATGCAATATTAAATGCTACTTTAGAATAAATTTTCAAACATAATTAAATTATTCCATTTCAGTAATATTTTGGGATAATATACTTTACAAATTTTGTTACTTTACATAATTTTCTCTTGTTAGCATTGACGATGCTTTGAACAGTGCACGTTACATTTCTGGTATGTTACGACCCGTGGCTCTACCCTTTATTCGAGCCCGGCGAAACCCTACGTTTCAGCAGGATAATGCCCGACCGCATGTTGCCGGTATTGTACGGACCTTCCTTGATACGGAACATGTTCGGCTGTTGCCCAGACCAGCACGTTCTCCAGATCTTTCACCAATAGAAAACGTCTGGTCAATGGTTGCCGAGGGACTGGCTCGTCACCAAACGCCAGTCACTACGGTTTATGAACTGTGGCATCGTGTTGAAGCTGCATGGGCATCTGTACCTGTACATGCAATCCAATCTCTGTTTGACTCAATGCCCAGGCGTATAATTGCTGTTATTACTGCCAGAGGTGGTTGTTCTGGGTACTGATTTCTCAGGATCTATTCAGCAAAATATTTTGAAAATTTAATCACTTGTTATTTCTAGTATAATATATTTGTCCAATAGATATCATTTTATTATCTGCATTTCTTCCTGGTGTAGCAATTTTAATGGCCAGTAGTGTACTATTTACTAGAAAATATATTTGAAATAATCTTCAATATCTTAGATTAATGTTACTCTTCTATATGCACGAGCTTTTGGCTTTAATATCAGATTTGCTGTATTTTCTGGCAACAATATAGCTAGAAATTGTTTTCAATATGCTTTGAGAAACCATAAATTTTCGTGACAGAATAAAATTTCAAACGAATGTGAAAATGATATTTTTATTTTAAAAAATCCACTTTTATATTTTTTGTTAGTAACAAATATAAAATTCAATTAGTTTGTCTATAAAATTTTTCTAATTTGTTATATTAAAAATACCCATTCAAATTGATTTGTCGCATTCGCATACGAATTTTTTTAATGGATAAATGAGCTATAAATAATGTATTTATTTAAAGCTGATCGTAAATTATACATAGAGAGATATTTCAATAATGAGGTTTTTATTATTCATGTTGATAATTGATGTCATGTTTTAAATTTCATTTCAAAATTCATGTTAATCACCATCCATTGAAAAGGTTTGATAAATTTGCCTGTTTAAGCGATTCAAATCAAAATTTTCAACTAAGATCATTATTGTAAAATAATAATTTGCTTATTTATTCATTCGACAAAAACAATTTCTCATGATAAATAATAATTATTCAGTAGTAATAATAATTTTCATCCGTTGTGGAATAAAACGTGAAGATTTCAGGAATGAATAGATGGATAAGTTTAGAGAAAGTCGAACTGTTTAGAAAGCAGACCTAGAAAGCTTTGGCCTGTACTAGGTTGTAAATTAATTTATTCGGCATGAAATAATAATATATTATGAATCTTGAAAAAACTGGATGCAGATAATGCTAGCTATTATGTTTTAGAACAATTATTTTCCGAACTATTTCACCGTATTGAATAAATACGAAATTCACAAATCTCTCTTGAGTTTTTTCCATTTATCTTTCGGGGGGGGGGGAAGAAAGAAAAGGAAAAAGTAACATTCTGTAACTACAATTATACAACATATTACAGTGAAAACTTTTTATCTCAATGATGATGCAGAAGACATATATTTTCTTTCGCTTTGATTTACTGTTGATGGAAAAAAAAAAAAAAAATGAGTTGGTTAGCGGGTAATACGTGTACAAACAACCTTGCATACAAACAACCTTGCATTATTTTTTTATTTGAAAATAATAAATAAATTATAATATATTCGCATATATAAATACGCGTTACCTTATATTTTCTTACACGATCAAAATTAAATATTATAAAATTATATAAACTTTTCCACACTTCACTTTGAATGAAAAGATGTTACAATTATTTATAATTGAAATAAAAACTGAAAATTTGATTTTATTTGATTAATGAGAAATAATTTTATACTGCATTTACTTCATACTGCATAATATTTAAAACTAAAGGGGGAAAAAAGAGAGAGAGAGAAAAAAAAGCAGAGTTGCAATATATATATATATATATATATATATATATATATATATATATATATATATATATATATATTGTGCCAGAAACATTTTTCTTCATAGTGAATTTACAATTTATCAATCATAATATTTAATA
>JAPDSC010110603.1:0-10281 GCA_026290005.1 Latrodectus geometricus | reverse complement strand
AAAAAAAATCTAAATCATCATCAATGTCTTTCAAATCATTATTTCGTGTCAAAACTACTCATTTAGCGACTATTAATGATGAATGTCATTAGATATCGAAAGGTATGTTTTCTAAGATCCATTATCATATTTATCCTCCTAACGTTTTTTATTCTGTTTTCATCACTTTCAGTAATTTATTTTGCATAAAAATAATTCGTTAAATACTACCTTTTCCTAATATCTATTTTGAAAAAATTTTGGTAAATCATTTAAAAAGACAATTATTTAAAATAGAAATCATTATCTATATATTAAATGTCATTTTGGATTATTGGCAATTAACTATTATACTTATATTAATGGATTTTTAATCAAATGTACAGCATTCCTGTAACCGAAATGGTATTCGCTAATAATAGTTTAAGGATCTATAATAGATATCTGTTTCTTTTGACTCTAGGAAATTGCATTATAAACTTTGTTGTTAGCCCAAAAGTTTAATAGCATTCATCATGAATTTTTACCGATAAATATTGATTGTAATGTCTGTTTTATTTTAAAAGCATATTTTCTCCTGAACGATAGTATTTCAATGTTGTGCAACTGTGATTTCATGGTTTTATTTCCAAATAGGGGATTAATCAATACATTGTTTCACAATACTTACAGCAGTACGCTTTAAAACATCAATGGAAATGAACAGTTTGCTCCTTCATTTCTAACGTTACTTTGTAACAAATTGTTTTGAGATTTAATTACCAAAATTTGATTTTATTATTCCTTTTGTTATTAAATTTCAAATAAGCCTGCATTCACAAATATCAGTTACATATATTTATGACTACAGACTATAAGTTTGAACAGCTAAAACAAATCTCTAAAGATTTAATATGGATTCAGTTTTCTTCCATAATAATAAGTTTTATGATTAAAATTTCTCAGTATTTTATAGCTTATTATGGCTCATATCATTTATATAAATTGATAAGGGTATATCAATAATAGTCTGTAAACTATAAGTAACATAGACTATAAGTTTGAATAGCTAAAACAAATCTCTAAAGATTAAATATGGGTTCAGTTTTCTTTCGTAATAATAAGCTTTATTAAAATTTCTCAGTATTTTATAACTTATTATGGATTATGTTATTTTTTTAATTAATAAGGGGGTTAAATTGCGATTTAGGTCCCCTTCTTCACCAACTCGCCAATTTGAAGCGCTTTTTCGCGCATGCTCATTAATTACTCTTTTGTTTTAGCCTTTTCATTGGTCGCTACTTAAGTTTCACTTTGAAATAACGGTAGAATTTTCGCCATGGCATCCGCGTTTTTGAAAACGTGCCAAGCAGGGGACCTAAAGCACATTTTCACCGATAAGGGTATATCAATATCACTTGCATAGTCTGTAAATCAGGAATATGATTTCAAATTCATAACTTCAATTTGCCATGTTTGCCTTTTTATTGTTATGGATATCTTTATCAATTTTAATTAGATAACGGTCCCCCAAATTTACATTGTTAAAACATTTCTTGTTATAAAATGCGAAAAATACTTATGTCCCTTATAATAAAATAAATCACATAAAACATAAGAAGACTAGAGCTTATGTCTTAGTGTCTTGTACAATCAGATTTATTTCCCGTTCCGAATTTTTGAAAAATCATCCTTAAATTGATAATATAGTTTCGGTGCCACCTCATAAAAATAACGATTAAGATTATGATTACGCAAAATGGAAAAGATGCCACTGAACTTCATACCGCTTTATCTACTCGCCAAGAAAGCGACTACTGCCCTGAGGCAGCCACAATCTCAGGTGTGATTTTGGCCAGACCAACCCCCTAATTTTCCCTCGCATCAGCCACAGAAACACTTCGCTCCGTCCTGGAGGCAAAGAAAAAATTCATGATGATTATAATATATAAATGAAAAGATATCAAGGAAACCGGTTTCTTTTTTTCTTTTTTGAATCTCCGCCTTTGCCAGACCTCCTTCGTCTTCAACAAGACCATTACCCCATGTACACAAACGCGAGGAATACATTTTCTCAAATATTTTGCTACAAGAAAAGTATTGCTTGAGTTAAGAAATGGAGAAAGTGGAAATTCTGAGAGGAACACTTTCTTTTTTATATAAAAATGAAGATTCAGATAAATTATTTGAAAAGTATATTTCAGTTAGTAAAATAAAATACATCCATACGCGAGATTATAAAATTTTGTGTTCAGTGAAGATAATTTTTTTTATTTCCGTTTATGATTTATGATGAGTTTTTTGGCAAGGATAATTTTGTGGGGACCTATCGTTTTTTGATGCTGTTAAATAGTTGTCATTGTCATTTATTAATTAATGAATAAAAAAAAATTAAAAATGATATTTATTTTACCAAATACATTTTACAATTTCTTTAAGTTTAATTGGAAATTTAAATAAATTCAAAATTTATCTTGCTAATAAAGTTGCGTTAAATTAGTTGTCAATAATATTTGTTTTAAAATTCTGTAAACATCGTCTCTTTTTTCTTTGTTTAATATATATATATATATATATATATATATATATATATATATATATTCATTTTATTTTCAAATATACTTTATAACCACAATGAAACTAAACTTTTATATATAAAAGAAAGTAATTAGAATCTCTCTCTCTCTTTCCCTAATATGTTTAGACAAAAGTACCTTTTAAATGAATTATAATTCGTGAAATTGAAGGTTTAGAAAGAAATATGAATTTTTAAATCTTACTGTTACATTTAATTATAAATTAATATTTTTTTTACATACATATATTTATTCCATTCATAATAAATTAAATGAATTTAAATAATAGAAAAATTATATATTTATATAGCATTTTCTATTTATATTTTTGAATAATGCATCTCTGAAATTTAATTCAGAATTTTTCATTTAATAGCACATTTTTATTACTAAAACTGTGCACTTTTAAGATTGAAATATTTTCTGTTTGTATAGTTATATATTTATTGCTTTGAATCTAATGATATTTTATTTTTATTTTAGGTAAGTAACTGTGAAAATTTACTCAATATTTTTCAAAAATAAACTGAACTCAGGTATGTTTTTTACTTTTACTTATAATATTTAAAAAAAAATAACAAAATTGATTACAATTATATTTTCTTAATTTACTTAGTTAATTTCCATATTGCTTAATATTCTCTTTTAGAACAATTACATTTCTGTGAATAATTTTAACCATATTTTTTCAAATATTGGGAGAACTACCTGCACACAAAACAAATAATCCAAAAACTAAAAACATTATAAAAATATGGTATTAAACTATGTCTAAAATTGTATAATAAAATTAAAATACTTACTGAGAACTTGTGTTAATTTTTTGCTGTGGACTAAGTTGGAATTTATATCTGTAGATTCATCAATTTAATACTATTTTTGAAAAAATATTATTTGCATAGAGTTCAAATTTTGAGATATTCCTTATAATAACGCAATATCAATACACAATTATTCCATTTTTTATACACATTGTGACCCGAACAAAATATGTTATCACTATACCAACTCATATTTATAACCTTTCTAACGGATGTCTTTGTAAGAAATAAATTACAGAATATCCACCTCTGATTTTCCATAATTTAAATTTAAGCCAAATATGAACATGATATTTTCATTTAGCAAAACTATTTGTTATTCTTTGGAGGTTAATGCGGCTATCATCTGCAAACACATTTATAACATTCGCTCTGCTCTGTAAGCATCATTCTAAAGTTGCTTCCAAATAGAGATGGGCCTGAATTTATTGCCGAGTCAATTACAATGAGAACCTTTATTATTTGGACACGAATTTTCACTCTTGCCAATAAAGAATGGATTCTACCGATTAATGCGGGTCTTGCCACCAAATGGACTCAGTTTGTTTTGTCTATCCTTTCTCACAGCTAACCTCGATGGTTGTTTGTACAAGCTATTTTGGCACTCGATTGGGTGGTGGGTAGAAAAGCTGAAGTTGAGTTTATTGTCATGAAATCATTTGACATGCTACTCCATTTCTATAACAATAATAGGATTCTTATATATTTTGTAGATGAAATATTTTCAATCAGTTTACTTTGAGCAGTGTTTATTTCATTGTACATTGTTTGCTGATGGATCATAAAAAAAATAATTTGCCTAATAAGCATAGTGGTTTTCTTGTGCATCATATAAACTAACTTTTAAATCTGGAAAAATAGTAATAACTCATTTAATAACCACAAAATTTCATTTAAAGCATGTTATAAACCATCATTAATTTTTTTCAAAATTTGGTATTGAAATTTAAAAGGAAATTTTTCGAAAAGAAGCGAATGAAATAAAAACTATTCAATTTCCATTGAAGTTACTTCTTTAAGTTCTATATGTTTATAAATTACAATAATAATTATAATACAATATTATTTTAAATATAAAGAAATGTTAATTAAAGTTTGTTTTAAAGCACTTTTTTTTTTAACCATTAACAACCTTTGAAATGGGAAAGGAAATCGTTCTTAGAAAAGACAATAAAATCAGAAATGTTTAATTCCCTTTAAGCAATTTTTTATTTTGTAGCTTATAAGTTGCTTATTATTAAATATAATAAAGTTATTATTAAAAATAATTATAACTTTTTTAAAAATCATAATAATTTATATGCGAATCATAAAATAATTATTTAAAATCCGGAAAAAGGATTTTTTTTTTTTTTGTAGAAAGATTTTTAAAAATTTTTATAGAAGATAATTTTTTTATAGAAAGATTTTTTAAAAATATTTCCTTTATTTCAACTATTTCTTATGTATTGAAAAGGAAACCACTAAAAATAAAAGGGAATGAAATAAAATTATTCATTTTACTTTTAAGTTTTGATTTGTCTTATATTTGTATATGTTTCATAGTTATAATTTATTAAAATATCTTAATAATATACGGCTGAATCATACTATAGCTGTTTTGAATCTCGATAAATGTTACCTGGACTATATGTTTTATAAATGGAATTATTAACATATATAAATTAAATTATACATAGATTATTAATAATATATATAAATTAATATATTTTAATTTGCAAAGTTTAATAGTTATAAATAAGCAGGAATAGAACAGAATCGGAAATACATTTAAATTAATAATGAAATAAGTTTATTAAAAATGTTCATTATTATTATTGTAAACTATTAAAAATAGATCACAGTTATATCCCTATTGGTAATAGGTACGCCATATGTATTCTGTGAAGTTAACAGATAGCCAAAATATTTTAATCTATCGGGAAATTTTCTGTCTGAAATTTATTGCATATACTATTAACTTATACTATGAGACTGAAGCAATTTATTATATTTTAATAACACTAGCATTATGTTACTTTTATATATTTTTAAATTCGTTTATGTTTAATTATACTTTTAATTTAAATTGTTTAATAGAATTTTTATTTTTTTCCCAGTGTATTTAAGTGTCATCTCTTACAGAAATATTCAAAAATCAAAAGAAATTTATAACCGTAATGTTTTGCAGTAAACTGTCATTAAGTTTATTCAATTTGAATATAAATTTTATGTTTTTCTTTCCTTTTTCAAAACGGATTTTTTATTTGTGCATAAAAATATCTGTTTAGTATTTGAAAGCTTTTGAATCTATTGCTAAATAAAGTATTTAAACCATGCCCTATTTTACTTAAGGCTTAAAAATATGGAGTTACTTTTTTTAAAAAAAGAAAAATTCGTTTTACTATAAATGACAATAAAAAATATATTAAAAATAATTCCATATATTGTTTCAAAATAAATTTACTCACTTTTTATTGAGCATTTAAATATTTGTAACTGACAGGAAACAATATGTTGTTTTTTTTAAAAAAAGTGCTTAAGATTTCCTTAAGGGAAACTTTTTTATAAAATTTAATTTTTGTCTTGTTAATGGTATTTTTCTTTTCTATTTGTATTGTACAATATATAAATTATCTTATTTTATTTATTTATGATTGTTTTTTAACGGCATAAACAATACACTCAATTTTTAGCCAACTCCAACTAGAAATGAAAAAAAATTAAGATTTGTTTTTTTATTAATGAGAATCTAATAAAGTTAAATTTATTTAAGAACAAAATTGTGTAATGCTCTAAGTTGACTTGAGAATCAATTATATGCATTTCAATTAATCGATTTGCATTTAATCGGTTGGTGATTCGATATGTGTTGTTTAATCAATCGATATAAAATAGAATTTAATGTTATAAGAGAACATTTGTGATTGTCATTATGCACAATAAAAAGCAGAGGCTAAAATATTTTATTTTTATTACGTAAATTTTAATTTGATACATTTGTCATATAAATTAATTCACAATATATTAAACAATCTTTCCATTTATGTTTCCTACATGTATTTTAAACTGTTTCAGTATAATTAAAAAGTCCTTACACATAGTCCTAAAACACGGATTCTTTATATTAGAAAATTTAATTAATATTATTATTTAAATGACATTTACTTTTTAATTTATCAATTTTAGAATATATTATGGTTTATTTTACATTTAATTAAATTAAATGTTTTTGTATTTAATGAAAATTGCACCATAACATTATAGATTTAATTGAAAAATAATTCAACCTTTAAAGCTAAAGAATACAGACCTAATTTGTTTAGAAATTTCAGCGCAGAGTTTAGAACTAATTTAGTCCTATTTAACACACTAATTGACGAATATACCCAACTATTTGGGAAACCAAGTATTTCTATTTCCCTTTAATTCCAGATTATCAAGTGAGAATACATCTCATTAGTCTCTGGAAAACAGCTTGTTTTAAGGTTGGTTTGGTCAGGAAAACCCTGTCCTAAATTCCCACGAGAAAGACGGAGAGAAATCTTCGGAACTTAATACACCCGAGACAGACTAGTCTATATAGTTATCAGCTAAGAAACATGTTACCATAACTATACCGCTTCGTCTCATAGTCTGCTGCTTTATTACTTTTGAGCTTTGCTTTTTTTTATTCTTTCGCCAGGAACCTCTTTTCGCCAAGATATCATTTGTGGTGTCATAGCCCATGTCTAACATTATTGCCATGTCACGGTTTATCGCTTAGAAGAAGGGATTTTTTTTTATTCTTATAATATATCTCCCGTATTTTTTACTTTTTCCTCCTTAATATAAGCATGTATTTCAAAAAAAAAAATGTCTACAAGAAAAAAACAAATTATCTGAGCCATAGGTTGATGTTCTCCATGTTATATTCCTCCAAGAATTATAATTTTTATTTTCTTACTTACCTTATGTGATCTTGTGAATTTAAGGTTGTCTTCTTTTAGTTTTCAAAAAACGTTCTATATAAATAATTTTTTCACAAATGGTATTTCAACTAAAAAACATTTCTGGAAGTATTTCATAAAAGTTCACCAATTATAAGCAAGGTATATTCTTGCTAGAAATACTGTTCTTTTTTTCTGTCTGCTTTGTGTTCTTGTATGCATGGTTGTCTATCTTTAAAGTGCAAAAGAAAAAGGATCTGTTTAAATAATTTTTCCACAAATGTGCATTTCAACTTGCAAAATTTCTGGAAATATTTCACAAAACTTTACCAATAATAGCAATTATATTTCATACATAGAAGATACTCTAAGAAACGTGCTTTTAGAAGAATAAGCAAATGAGGAATAAAATGCAAAAAAAAAGAAGTCTTATGTGCATTTATTTCAACGTCAGTTGCTGATAGTGAATATACTAATAATAACCTTCATATGTTGGGGAGGATGTTTGAGAAAATAAGGAATTTTCATTCTAGGGTTTTCATTTAACGCTTGAGTTCGCAATGTCACCTTTAGAACTCTGAAGCAAGTTTGGAGTTATTTTTGCAGATGTAAAATAATAGAAACATTTCTGGAAAAATATGGTTCAGTTATACCTACAAAAAATATATTGCCCGCTACATAAACTATTCATAGAAACTATAATACATTAATTATTTAAAATATCTGTTAATTTAAATTATTTATTTATTACTTAACTTTCTTTCTTACTTAATGCTTACTTTTTATTACTTAACTACTTTTCATTCTTACTACTTATTATAATAATTAATTACTTATTCTTACTATTTATTACTTGTGAAGTATATACTTTTAAAATAAACTTATTTTATCTACGGAGAATTCATTAATTTTCTATCTTTATTCATTAATTTTCATTCTTACTATTTATTATTAAAATAATTAATTACTTATTCTTACTATTTATTAATTATCCTTACTATTTATTACTTGTGAAGTATATACTTTTAAAATAAACTTATTTTATCTACGGAGAATTCATTAATTTTCTATTGATAAATTTATTTGAAAACTTCATCTTAGTCCGTTATTTCACTCTTTTATTTTGGATTCATTTTGAAAAGGAATTTCCAAAAATATAAAAATCTTGTGAAATAGTACACGGATTATTGATTTATTACGCTGTACAGTACTTTATGCAACTGTATACTAACAAAGTTTCTGGTATATAATATTCCATGATGGTTTTGATCTTATTTATAGTTTTAATAATTACCTAATTACGTATGTCGAACTATGCATATTACTTCCTGCACCTAAAATCTATCAAGATTTTGAAAAAAATCACATTTAACACTAGATTGGAGAATAAATACTGTGTGAATGATCTTTCTAGAAATTATGAAAATATAATTTAAAATTTTGTCATACAAACTTTATTCTTATAAGAAAGGTTTTTTAACGTTTAACAAATTTTATACTTATATGAAAAGTCTCAAATAATTATGTTACCAAAATAATTTTATTTGACCAAATATGAAATCAATAAAAATCTCAAATTATATTATTACTTTATTTATATGATAAACGCATGTTTATCAATAAAATACAATATTATACTCTAAAGAACCGCTTTTTAAGAATTCTTTAATGTCTATTCCAATTTTATTATTTGCAGAGTTCAGAAAATTATAAATCCAATCAATAAGTTATGTATAAGTTTCAAACAATTTTTTTGAAAATCAATGTTAAAAGTTTTTCAATATTATTTAATATTCTAAGCCTAAAATCAAATAATGTTTTATTTTAAAAACTTTTAAAGTTTAAAGCAATTATTTATAAAAACTATCGAAACTTTAAGTATTCACTTGTAGTTGCTTTAGCTTTATGAGTCTATCAGACCAAGCAAGAACCTTACCAAATAATAATTTTGCAGATTATTTTCCCAGTTCCTTGTGCAATTATTTTAATCATAGCAAAATATCAACTAATTAATGATGTAGAAAAAATGGTAATCATTAGACTGTTCAATAAAATGTTCAAATTTGCACAATGAACGCATAATGTTTTTAATGAGAGATAAAAATGAGTTTAACTCTAAGTTATTTATTTATTTGGTGAAAATGTGCTTTAGGTCCCCTACTTGGCGCGTTTTCAAAATCGCCGATGCCATGGCGAAAATTCTACCGCTATTTCAAAGTGAAACTTAATTAGCGACCTATGAAAAGACTAAAACAAAAGAGCATTAATGAGCATGCGAAAAAAAGCGCATCAAATTCGCGAGTTGGCGAAGAAGGGGACCTAAAGCGCAATTTAACCATTTATTTAATAAAAAAATTAATTTTATCACTTTCAATTTCAACCATTTTTTTAGTTAGTTTTGATTGAACAGATTTTCTAGATTCATCTAAATCTTCATATTTCGCTGGGTCATCAGTGCTTTTATGTGAAACCTGAGTGACGAATACATTCTCCAAACATGAGTTCTTATCTTTCCAGGAAAAAAAAAATCTTATGTATCTTTCTTATTCCATCTTTCAACATAACAACTTTTAGTATCAAACATTCGGATCTCTGTTTATCTCCGAGATCTCTTCTTAGTCTCTGTTTCGATTATATAGAAATAAAACAAGATAGGAAAGAAAAAAAAAAGGAAGAACTCCACCCCTATAGTGAGTCATTCAAAATTCATGTTCAGAGGCTGACTTTCCCCTGACCACCCTCTCCCCTAAAGCACTCCAGACATTTTGCTGGTCTGTCATCGTTCTTAGGGAAGAGGACAAACACGTCCCTTCTTCTGGAGCATCCATCCCCTGGTCTGGGGCCTCCCAGCTCCTCCCCCCCCCCTTCAGAAACAGAGGGGTGATCTTGTTTCACACACGAAGTAACCTCGCGGGTGCAGTTTAGATCCTCGGCGACGTCTATTTCTTCCGAAAAAGCGAAAACAACTACCGATTCTTGTCCTACCCCACTTCTGCCAACTTCTTGATAAAAAAAAAA
>JAPDSC010110577.1:0-16656 GCA_026290005.1 Latrodectus geometricus | reverse complement strand
ACTGCAATATATACGAACCCGAGATAACTCGGGATAATAAGGCAAGCGGTTAACGCCTATACACATCGAGGGTACTTCTGACAGCAATGTATGATACATACGATATATCTAGAATACATGTGCCAAAAGTTTATAAGATATAATAACATAGCTCCAAAGTAATGACTTTTCTCCAAAAAATTAATAATAGATTCTTATGTCTACAAGATAGTCTTTTACGATTTCCGTGTGAACAATGTTATTAAACAAAATATATGCCTTATATTTATTTTTGCATTTTTCTGTTTATATATATCTTAAATAAGATCAACGAACGATGCTTATACGAACTTATTGCGGAATATTTTAATTGGTTATCGTCATTAGTCTTATCTTCGTTGGACAATCATCTTAGAAACAGGACCAAGTGACGAAGTCGGGATCCGAACTTTTAGAGCTTGTTACTGTATCCTATAAGCTGAGAAAAGGACATAAATTTCATATGAGATTTGAAATCGCATAGAATCGTTAAACCCGCCTATGTTAGCTGTGCTGGCAGATGACTTGTTTGCATTTAAGTTCAAAGGTTCAGGAGTTCGATTCTTACTTCGAGTGTAAATGTTTGTAGTTGTTTGAATTTCCCGATAAAGTATCGGTCCCAGTCCGATCTGTCGGCGAAGAAAATATCAAACGAGGTTCATACCTCCTTCCCTCGTACTTCCACAGCAATAATCTACATGAAGAGTCGCGCATCAAGTATTTTCTCCTGGATATGAGGATTGACTTTGGTGTTCATGAAGGGAAATGGCATCAAACCACTGTACGTCTATTTGAGAAACTGCTTAAAACAGTGAATCGAACTCATATGTGGTGTTATCAGGATATCTTTTAAACTGTTCACGAAACTAAGTAGAGGTCCTGGATAACTTCAATTAGCTCTTTAAATAGATTAAGAGATATCACATTGCCAATTAGAAAGATCAATTAATATTTAATAAAAATAGCAAAATAATGAAATTTTAAATATTTGCCTAATTCCTTTTGATCTACGATGCTTATACCGCTACACATATCTGTCGTCACTTGTAATAGCATCTTCCTCGCAAAACATCTGCACCATGTTAATGTAAGGACATTTGACTTTACAAAAGTCTTATCTTGGGTACCTATCAGTGGACAATTTCTGTTTTGTTAAGGAATCGAACTTACGAACATAAGAACTGCTATTCTCCAGCTGCCTGCGTTGCTGCCTATTATTTTATCTAAACTTTTAACTAGTTACCAGTATTTTTAAAATGTAAATAACAAATAAATTGAAGTAAATTTTAAATCTCATTTTAAATAGATATTTTAGTAAGAAAAGCCAAAAATTATCAACTAATTATTTTCGTGAAAGAAAGGTCTTGATCCACCACAAGTTCATATTAATCAATGCCTTACGATGGAGCTAGTGATAATAGAACTATCATTTTGTGGGATGCCTTACTGTAATATTCGAAAAAGTCGTTGTGGAAAAGTCGAAAACTCCTTTCTGAAATGTGCTCATAAGTTCGGATTGCGGAACCGAACTCAAATATCGATTTCGTATTTTGTTTCAAAACATTTAAAGTTATATAAAGTAACGATGTATTTGATGATTGATGACCGAAATTAACCCTTAAGCACATGAGAACCATTCGAAGACTTCCATATAGCTGTGATTCCAGGACTTTGGCACTTAGCACTTTGGCTTTCAGTTCCAATTCGTGGGTTCAATTCCCACGAAATGTTACACCAATAATTAAAGATATTTTCATCGTCGAGGGAAATTATTTGTTCTAATTTAAGCTGATATGTGAGCGTAAAATTCTAATGAATAAAACCTTGTATGCCAAAAAGTAATAAATACATGCCTTTTTAGTAGTTATTTTATCAAACTATATAATTCAAAAATTTAACTAAAAATAATAAAAGATATAGACAGTTGACAATATTTTCGATTGTCTAGACTGAAAGAGTAGTTAACCGGCATTTATTATGAGGGTGACAGTTTGACGTCAAAAAGTGTTATTCTTGTTATTGGGAAGTAGCGGGTTCGATACCTGATCTTTCCAAAAATGGGAGCTATGTGTATTAAAAGTTCCATAGACTTCAATGTTCCTATTTTGAAGAGTGCCAGCTCAGGTATAAACCTTGTCACACGATTGTGGTTCAAAATGAGGAAGCGGTTGCTTATGTTTAATGGTTTCGGCTCTTCATATTTTCTGTCGGAAGCCTATCAAAATCGCATATCCTATGTAACTTACATTAAAGCTCACGTTGGCCTAGTGGTAGGAGTTTCGGCCTCTTTGTGCTCTATCCCAGATACAGCTGAAGATGGCTGCTTGTTGATATCTTTCCTTCTGTATAAACGTCTGTCTGGGTGGGTGCTTGGGAGTTTTCCAAGTATCCTCTCTCGCGACACGTGAATACGCCCCACTCTCCGAAGTCCTTCCGGAAGACAGTTTACACAGTGAGTGTTAAATTTCCTTAAAACGATTTTCAACCGTTAGGTTTTCCCTATGCGGTGTCGAAACTAAGGTTTTTGTCACTGTGAATGCAACTGCTTATGCGAGACTAATTTAGTCCAGTAGTCAGTTGCCAATTTGCCATGTTAAAATTTATAGCCCTTTCTTTGTTACAAAGTGATTGGGCTGTATTTAAACAATGATTTTTTTTCTTTTACATTATTTTATAATTCTTTATTTGATCAATCATTATTTTCGAATAAGGCGTGGCTCCTTATATTTGATGGTTACTGTTGAAATAATGTTAGGTAATATGTCAGTCAACTTCATTAATCAATCAGAATTGATGTGGGTGGTTTTTCTGCTCACTTCGATTGTTTTATGCAACTCACTTATCTCTTGTTGACCATAATTATCGCAATAAATAAATTTAGATTTATTGGAGGCATTTATTTTACTGTATGAAAAAGAAAGAAACAAATATATAGAAACTTCGGGAATTAGGCAAGAAATACGTGTTTGGTTATAATAATTGAATATGAGGCACTAAATTTTTTAAAGTTTTGATCAAGCAGTATTCACATTGTATTTTAGTTCTCAAAACGTGACATGTGTAAAATTTCATGTAAAATCATGTCATAACTCAGAGGAAAATTGATTTTAAATGACACAATTTTTCGCCAACAGTAGAAAATTATATAACAAATACATGGTTGTTACTTTGGTAAACTATATATGTTTGTATTTCTTATAATAAGTATTTAGTTCATATTAAAGTTAGGTCACAAAATAACGGAATTAGAATGTTTTTGAAATCATAGAATTCTGGCAATTGAAATAAATGAGCCAAAGAACACGATATAATATTTTACTGAAAATCAGTCAAAAATTGCTGCTATTGTTGAAATTTTAAATTTAAAGAACCTTTATGAGTAATTATTTTTCCAAATAAACTATGCCACAAATTGTTTTAATCCTATGTTGTAAAGGATTTACTTTATTTATTAACAAATAAACTTTTAGATTTAATTCTCTTTTAACTTTGGATCAATATGAAACTTTTTTATGTCAATTTGGCGGAATTTGCGCCTGCTTTCCTGGTGGAAGGAATTTTAAATAAGTATCTTCAAAACAAAGAAAAAAAAACTAGAATCTATATTATTCAATGAATATGTTTGTTGTGAACTTAACAATTTGCCCTCAAATGAAAGCTAAATATAGGATAATATATATATATATAAGCCCAAAATTTGGAGAAATATTTTGTTGGACTCTCATTAAAAACTTATAAATTTCACCATTTTTATCTGAAAATAAATTTAAGTAGAAAAAAATTTGTTAGCTCTTCCATCAAAGTGTGCCGCGTGTTGTTTTAAGAAAGCTACTGAGCCGTGTAATTACTATAAATGCAAATGAAAATAACTTTGAAAATTGTTCGAGTACGTGTGTGGGGGTGAATTCATGACGAATTATTTTTTCCCATAAAAATGAATGTTTTCTGTATAAGCATCTTTCGCGGTAGGAGCTTGGGAGTTTTTCGAAGATCTTTCCATTGAATGCAGCTCATCACCTGAAAACATTAACCAGTGGTTTCACCTATTAATTTGTCCACTACGCATATTTGTAGCTTTATTGCCATTATCTTACACGCTGGGGGTGAATTTGGTTTATATCTATAGCCTGCGTCGGAAATAGAACCCGTATATATATTCCTGGCATGGGAATCGAGCTTTTGAATTATTTCACTGTAGGATTGACCATTCAGCTACTAACTTGGCATATTATGTAGAAGAGTGAATAGAATAAAAACACTGAGCATGTCTGTAAAATATATTTTCTTTTTTTTTAAAAAAAAAGAAAGAAAAATCTTGCTCTCTGGGGTGGAATGTCCTAGTTACTGTTAATTAATGAAGATGGGTATAGAGTTTATGCTTTCTACTCAGAAATCTGTTGAAGTATGTGCTTGAGAGTTTTCCGAGTTTCATCCTGTACGATATATGAATGTATCCCAGTATCTATGAAAAAATTTTCCAGCAGCCAAAGATTCTTGGCTGTTCGATATCTTTTAATGATTTTTGACAGTTAAGCTATTTGTTGCGTAGTATGAAATTATACCATATACTTTTTTATAATCTTATTTCTTTTAATTTATACAGCTTCATTTCTTTTTTCAAGTTACACGAAATTATAATTTTCAAGTAAAAAGTTTTTGACTGCCAAAAAAAATAAATTGCTTATCTTTTATCCTGAACGAATGTGAAATGTATTTAAAAAAAATCGTAAATATTACCTGACGTTGCCAATTGTATATCTCTCATTTGTTTCCCTATACTTTATATCATTGACATTTCCGGCGGAACCGGAAGTCTTCCGCAGGATAATCACGCATCCGAATTTAACAGCTTTCACGAAGGGGCAAAAGAGAAAGGGAAAATATTGCGATGGGATGTCACTTTCGATGTTTCCGAAATGTGTAGGTGGCAAATAACTCAATCAAATAAGCGACTCGCCATTTCGCGGAAACGAGCCAACATTTGATCAAAAAATATTTCCGATGAATCGATTCGAAGTATTTTTCTCATGGAATTATCATCCTTAAAATAGAAAAAAAAATGCCATTTATATATCGTGCTTATTCGTATTCAAATAAAAAATCGAGCAATGTTGAGAGGCTCAAACATTTACGAATCTTCATTATATTTCTTAATCCGTGATTTCTAATAATATTAAATATTTGGCTTAATATTGTCGATATATATATATATATATTCTAAGAGAAAGTTCTCATAATTTACCTTTGAAAAGTAGCGCATTTTTTTTTCTTCAAAATTTTCCATTTTTTTTATAATTTTATGAATTTATTTAGTGTTCATTTCTTTCTTTATAATCCGAAATTATAAAATAATTAAATAATATCCCTGACTTTTTCTTTTACTACAGAGAACTTTCTAACCTAAAGTAAACTCTGTGGTACGACAGCCCATCATGGGCCCGAGACCTAAAGTGCTCATATATGTTTTCTTAATCAAACGATCTGGGGTGTAAAGCATATATCCCGGTTAGGTGGTCAGTCTAACGTGAAACTTCCCAAGCAACCTTATTATTCAGATTTATCAACCCAAAAAGGAATAAAGAGTCGAGTCGAATTTGTCCAGCGCAAAAATCGAATCTTGAATCTTGGAAGGGGGAGCGCGAAACGCTACCAGTACGCCACCCACATTTCCAGTTGTCTGTATCTGTTGATCGAAGAATTAAACACTGCCCACCACCTGTTCGTTATGGATCACAATCGAGTGACGACGTCTACATCTGAGCTGTCTATATCTGCTGATAGCACTTTCCTCTAAATACTACGACTCATAGTGAAGAAACAAAAGGTTACATCATTCTTTATCACCTATTGCCTCTCTCAACACAATGGTCTTCGGCTGGGTCAGGTATTGAACCCACTGCGACGTTCTTCCTACCAGACTACTGCTGTCTCATTGAAAATCATTACCTGAAAGTTTATTTTGAAGCATCTTGGTTTTTTTTTTTTTTTTTTTAGTTTAGTGTTCGCTTAATGGCTAGTTTTTGCAAATAACGGCTGCATGAAACGAAGACTTATGACTTATGAATAATTAAAAACATCCATAATGGAGGCTGGAATCAAACCTTTGAATGGTTGAACTAGAAACTAAAATCTTTCTGCTGCTTGCTTGTCATAAATAATCTAAAATCAAAATCAGTGTTTTTATTGCGAATGGATTTTTAGATCGTCTCGTAGAAACATTTTTTAGATCACTTATATTTTTTAAGCATGATTTTATAAAAATTATTCTTGAACACAAAGAATTCCCATTTTATTTCCAAATATCCATTTTATTCTGAAAGGTACGTAAATAATCTTGATCTTTTTAAAATGTCTCAGTTTCGAATATCAATTAAATATTGTTCCAAAACATTTTCTGAAGATGTCCTCAAAGACATTTGATTGCAAATACTTAAATAGTTCTAGGAACTGGAACTCAGAATCTTGAGCATCTCTCAAAATCTCGCAGAGTTCAACTTTTCCACCAAGAAAAGGGAGAGCATATCAACATTTACCATGTTTCGTAACATTTACTATTTCCCTAAATACTTAAATTGAAGGATTAAAATACATCTGTTTTTGTTTTCTGATTATTCAATTATTAATAATTTAATAGCTATATAAACATACCTCAGTTTAAGGCCATTTGTGAAAATATAAAATCTTTATCGATAGTGGACCGTATTATGTATTGCAAAGGAAGCAACTCGGAAAACTCCCAAGCACCCTCCTCAACAGACGGGCATGCAAATGCAGAAGCACAACATCTACCTTCCGTTGTTAAACAGTGGCTGAGATCGAACCCGGGATTTTCCCCTTTGAAACGCGTGTCCTATGATTACATACGGTAAACCACGGATCTACATTTAATAGTGCATTCTGAATCACCACTGAAAACAGGAATGAACCTACATATTGTTAAACTGAAAATTAGCTCGCTGACTATTCATCATTATATGCAGTACATGTTTTTATATAAACTCAGATTAAAAATTTAAAAATTGATACTGCACTTTTGTACTTTACAGTGTGACTGTACAATTACACCTCTATTTAGTTTTGTAAATTCGCCGCTCTCTGCGGGAGGGGAAAAAACCCATTTTCTTTGATGCACGTGTTCAGTTCGTGCTTTATGGCTATTCCCGATAAAAACGCTGCTTCCCCTCCCACACCTGTATCTCTTCAACCCCCGCAGACCCCCAGCTGAGATGACAATTTCATTCGAGAGTGGCATCATAAAATGGGGGGACTTCGTATGTGGGAGGCTGGGGTTAAAGACCCATCTCTTTTGCATAGGAGGAATACTCAAATATTTAGATAGGGTGACAGGTGCGGTAAATGTATTTTATCTTCTTTGTACCTTGGCGACATGGCGAGGAAGCGGAGGAGAAGTCTCGAAAGATGTTTGACATTTTTTTCAGTCAAATTTGTTCTAATCTTCCTTCTTTCCAACTTTGTAAGAAAAGTAGAAAAAGGAGCTGCGGATGGACTGCAATTAATTATCAGGTCATGAAGAATTTTACATTTTAGAAATCACAATAATTTTGTTCTTTGATGAAAGAACATGACATTTTTTTATTTTGTCACTGCGTAGTAAACAGCCTAATGGTCATAAAACGTAGTAGAGAATTCCAATTTCTTTCGTGTAGTTGCCTTTGAGAGGATTTTTCATTAATAGTCGGCCATATTCACCAATCTCAAAGGAGAAAACCAGGAAAATTCTCAAGTAACTACCCGAATAAATGTGCATGCAGAAAGCTGAAACGCATCATTCATCTTCTGTTGTTCAACAGTGGTTGGAATCGAACCCAGAATCTTGTACTAGGAAGAGCGATGAATTACTATTCGATCATACATGTCCACCATATCGTTGTTCTCAAAAATTGGCTCGATGCCGATTCACATCTCGGATTTTATTTTATATATTTGTAAGTACTGTGGTGCTTGGTGGAGAAAAGCATCCTTCTCCTAATAATAGCTAGCCTTATACCCGACCCAGAAAGAGATCCATCATGTTCACTAATGGTGGATGAAATAAAAAAAATTGGCAGTAGCTCCAATGTCTTCCAAGTGAAATGATATTTCAGTGAGTAACAGGCAAAGACTCCTCTGCTTGATCCTTGATTACGATCATTCATCTACCTTTGAAGCTACGATATTGGGTTCCCCGCTCTAGAAGAAGCTACCCATTCCTCTTTGTTGCAATGTCAAAAAGTTTAAATAACCCTAATGGCCAAGTATTGTAGGAAAATTCAATTCATCTACTTCCTAAAACCTATTTTTGGGTTAGGTAAAATTAAATCATTACTATACTTCAAACTACCTTTTTTATGCCGATAAAATCAAGTAAACATCACTTGGTCATTGTAAATCCCGATCTATCGAAGACGTCAACTCCTGTTCGTTCCACAAACCGTTAACGAGTCAATATCAGTGGTGTCAGTTATCGAACCTGAAACATTTACACACGCAACACTCTCTGAAATATTAAATGTTTACGTTTCTAATAAAAATATTCGGAATCGCAACAGCCACATGCTAAAATTCTTTTATCTTCGTATCCGCATAATAAGGGTGTTCAATACCCGATCTTGTGAAAAACCGTCCCGCTTCGAGGACTATTGCACATTAAGTTTCATGAACATATGTTGAACTAATGTTAACATTTAGAGAGGAGTATACTGGCTCAAGAGTCGATTTCGTTATTTAATCGTGATTTATGTAATTGGCGGTGTTGTCGCGGTTTCTGGAGTGGAGTGCTCAGTTGAGAAGGAAAATATGAAACAAACTATCTTCAAGCTTCAAAACATTCGGTCCACGGTAGTCACATAAAGGAAAGTAATCTCTCGCGTTTGGAAGGTAGGGAGTTCGATACCTGTGCCAACTGAAGACCATTCTGTTGAGAAAACCTGTGCATATTAAATACTAGTTAAAGTGTATTATATCTCTGATGCTGTGAGAGGATTTTGTTGTTGTTGTACCTGCATATTTCCCTGTATCTAACCCTGAGTTTGGCGCTACCAGTTAGTGGAAACAGCCGACTAAGTGTCTTCGTAATTTAGAAGCGGGGATCTAGCAGAAGACCCCCTAATACTTTACATTCCATCCTCAGAAGTATCATTTTACTCGAAGTATAATTCCCACTATGATCTAGTTAACGTGCCCCAGCTGCCTTCTATGAACCTTCGGTTAAGCTGGAATTAGAAATCACTACATTCCGATAATGAGTACGACGTCCCAACCAACTAAACCACCACGGTCCGAGGAGAGGATGCGAAAGCTCAGGTGTCGACCCTGTCACTTGAATTTTCTTAAAAATTATATTCGTAGTTGCGATGTTTATCGATTTCGGTCACGAGAGACGGGTAGCAGGCAAGATATTGCAACACTCCTTTAAACACACTTGACTTCAAAACGTCTGCTCCTATACTATTTCATAAAAGAAAACATCTGACTAATCCTTCCGATAACTCAACACACCCTTTTCACTATGTAAATCTTTTCTTTAAATGCGCTTTCTTTAAAATTTATCCCTATTTGCGAAACCGATTATGCTTGAATAAAAAATCGCCCCGAAACGCAAGAACTCTCGACTTTCTTTTGGGTGGGTCCCCTTTACGCGCGGTGTTGTTTTATTAACGCAATTCTGAAATATTTAATTCAAGAGAGTGTTAACTTCATTTTCCCACTTTCCTATTCGGCCGCTCTTGCAGAGAGAATGTTTCCTGTCCCTAGACGCTGAGCAATTTTAATAAAGCGAAGCCGCCAAAATTTCCTTTTCTCTTAACTCCCGCAAATGTAAGACTCGCCCGAATCTTGCGCTCGTTATTACCTTTGGAGTGAAGCTGCATTTTATTTGCGCGGACCACACAGTGAGATTTTAGCCCGATAAAACGCCGCCCTGGTGGGAAAGCGCCGCATTTATTATTATTTTTTAACTATCGTCTGCAGATAAATTAATTCCTTTTTTATTTTTTGTTATTCTTTCTAACTGTGACTGAGTGAGTCATTTTATTAGAAATTTTTATTGATTTAGACGGGAAAAGAAGGGTGGGAGAATTTATTTCCTTTTCCTTCCTTTTGCAGAGTTACATAGTTCGTATTTTGAAGCAGAAATTTGTTGTGTTTTGTGATGGAGCGAACTAATTACAGTTCACATTTTCATTCATTTTGTTATAATGTGAAAGCTCTCCAAAGATCTCATTCAATATAAATACAATGTTGAATGCAAGGAATTAATAATATTCTTAGAAATAGATTTTTGATGCATGAATGATATTAAATTATTAAAAATGTGATGTTTAAAATTTAAGAAACTAATTAAAGGGAAAATGGGGTTACATTAAAGAATAATTTGACATCGCGTGCGTAGCTTTTGAGACTACAATCGAGTATTGTTTTTCCAAGAAAATTTTTACACTCACGAAAAGACAGCCGAATTTACAGATTGCATAGGAAGAAAACAGAAAACTTTCAAGCACTCACCTTTAAAAATGCAAACAGTACCCTTCACTTTAAAGATCGAAATATTTCCAGTTGGCAATTAAAGAATGATTTGACGCAAAGTTCAAGAAATATTTTCTTTTTTTATACAAAAAATACTTGTCACGTATTTTCACATTTTAGATGGATTTCATGGACAGTGAACAGTCTTCATGTGTCGAAAGAAATAAAATGGCAACATTCCTAAGCATTCTCGGAGTTCACCATGTCCCAGTGGTGCAGTAGTGGTCTTCATTGTGAAAGGTCCCAGATTCGATCTCATCTAACGTCAAACAACGGGAGATGGATGTTGATCCCTTGTTTTCTATGATCACAAATGTCGGGTGAGTGCTTGAGAGTATTACGGATTACCTCCATTGCAATACATGAATATGGTACATTATCTATGAAATAGTTCTCGCAGATAGCGAATTAGATGGTTAAATTTAAAATACCGTAAGCTATCCACTACGTGGGGTCAGAAGTACTCACCCGACAGATGTGCATATAAGAAGCAGAAGTAGGACACCTGTTCCCACTTGACTGGGATCGAGCATGAGACCTTCAACTCCGAAGAGCTCATTCCTAGCATTACACTAAATAAGGATTAAAAAAACGTTACGATATTCAGCAATCAGGAATGTAAGATTCCATGAACATATTTAAGTATTTTACCTTTCCAGAAACCATCTTAATAAAAGAGCATGTTAATCATTCCTAGTGTCTATGTTCATCCATTGAACAGTATTGGAAATTTCGAGAGGACAGTGTTACCTCAGATATCGACCTCGTCAATGGAAGTTGGCTTAGAACTGTTTGAGCTCAGAGGCTTTAAACTTCAATGGCATGCATCTAGAAAGTAAAGCAATATACCAAACCGAGTAATAAGTGATTTACATGACAGTAATAATTTTAATGCATTATAATTCCATCATGATAACGAAATCATTCGGCTTCAAAATATAACTAACTCTTTGTAAACTGTAAGAAATAAATTAGTTCTCCATAAAATTTAATTTATTGGCATAAGTGTACATCTAGTAATAATTATAAAACAATACAGAATAAAGTATATTAAACTGATCAGTTAAAACTATTAACATAATGATTCCATCTTTACATGTTAAAAAATGTATTTATTTTCTTGCAATTTCTCTGTTTTTAAGAATAAATTAAATGTTTCAAATTTCGAAATTTTCAAAAATTATCAGAATTAAATTTTAGTTCTGTGTAACTTTATTTTGCTCTTTGAATTTTAGTTTCTTACTTGTAATAAGGAGAATTAAAGGAAATAATAAAGTTGACCTCTGAAACTAAGCGAATAATAGAAAATTGAAATTAAATTCTTAGTTATTTCTTTTATTTGAATACGTTTATAATATATATTGCTTAAATTTATAATATATAATGATTTGACTTTATGTTTGCTGTGATTGTTGCTCTACAGTAACATTTTGCGCACTGTTGCGGATTGGGGGGGGGGGTGGTAAAGGGCAAGGGTTTTCCCTACATGGTTCCTTCCTTACCTACTGAATGATTGTTTGAAGTGGAAACCGAACCAAACAAGTATTTATCTCTCAGGTAGAAATTAATACCATTAAAACCATAAACTGGTTAAGTAAAGGTAATATATATATAGGTATTATATAAATAAAAAAAAACAGTCCAATTTTACAAATTCCAAAATTTAATAATTATAATTTTATTAATTGTAGAATTTAAATAAAAAATAAAATTTTAAAACTGAAATAAAAAATTAATTGTAACAATTTTTTTTCAAAACACGTTATAAAGCTCTATCCCTGAAATATTATTTTTCCGTCTATAATATTATATATATGGAATTAAATTTTTATATAATTTCTTATATTTGTGTACGGTGGCCATTGATATTTTCTTTTTATTGGTATTTATCAGCTGATTATTTGTTATCTTCAATTTTGTAATTTGTGGTCTTGTATGTTTTTTGGTGTTGTGGTGGCTTAACATTGACAAATGTCTGTAGGAAAAAAAAAAAAAAAAACATACTTTGGGACCAATGTGGTCCACACGCTCTGGCGAAGGGGTCTATGTTGGTGTTTTATTCCATTTTATATTCTTTTTGGTTTTATTATATATTGAATTTGTATTACATTTCTATTATGTTCTCTTTTAATGTTTGTATTTCTGTTCTATGCTTCAAGCATGATTACATTCATTTGTACATACGCATGTATATATACATACACGTGTATATTTTTTGCAACGTATGCTTTAATCATTTTGCTTGGAACGTACTACAGATAGTATAGTCTATCATTTCTATTTTGAAGAAAATTCAAATATTTTTCATTTTATCATTTTTTTTTATATATTTGTATATCCATTTATCTATATATGTGTATACAACAATATATATAGGTTGATTTTAAAATATATTTCTCTTTTGATGTGCATAAGTTATATATTTGAAAATATCAATATGAAGCCAATTATATTTGTTACATGAATGTATGAATTCATTTTTTTTAAACGTTTAATAATTTTCTTATTGTAATTCTATGAAGAAGGGGTCATTTATTGACCATGGCCATTAAATCATCGTCTGCTCGGGGTGATGGATGGAATTCCAGGATCGATTGTCCTGAGTTGTGCTCAATAATTTATGAATGAATGGCTTTCGAGTGGTGAGAGTCTTCCGCAAAAGGGAGGAGAGGGCGCGGACCCGTCCGACCTGTTCTTTTATTTTTCTGTTTTCCCGAAACATTCTGTGTTTCTTTTTCATTGCTTTGTCCGTCCCGGCCACGTGGGGTGTGGCTGTGGGAAAAATGAAAGGACTCTCACCTGAGAGACCGTTGCCACCGATGTTTGACGAATGGTCGGTGCATTGTCTCTCAGCGATTGGACGATAAGGCTTGATCACTGGCCAATTAAAGCCTTGAGGGGTAGCAGTGAATTTGATAGCATTGATGGGAAAATTCATACTTTGTGAAGAATGTAATTGAAAACAAGAAATTAACATTATATATATATATATATATATATATATATATATATATATATAATACTGCAGGTAAATGAGATAAATATGCTAATTAATTGTATGCTTTGTAACAGTAGGCGATACTTCGGATATAAGACGTCACTTTTTTTATTCTGAATATCGCTTAGACGATACTTACATATTCGATTTCACAAGAAATTGTCATCTTGATGATAGTTTCAAATGTCAACTTGTCATGGTTTTCCATTATACCATTTTCGAAGCAGTCTAATAGTCGAAAGCTTTTATAAAACCTTCAAATTTTTTATGTCTTCTGAAAGAGCTCTTCATTGTGACCGATTGTAATGGGTCGCACTAAAGAGGGAGTCCAGAAAACTCCCAAGCACTCACTAATTTATAATTTCTGTATAATATAGATCAAGGGTGGCCAAGACGTCGACCGCGAAGACATTTTAGGTAGTCCACGCGACCATCCCGATAATGACCTCGGATATTAACAATTTAATTTATGACTTATGACATAGAATCAATGAATTATTAAAAATAAAAATTTACTACAGAGTCTACGCTTAAAACCCAAAACAAACTGTGCAAAGATTTATGATTAAAATATTGATTACGACTTAAAATCTAAAACGGATATGATGAGAGCGATTAAAACATTAAAAAAACTATAGAAAAGTATGCATCTCAATTAAGAAAACATGAATTGAGGAAGTTCAAAAACATGGAAGAAGAGTGCATCCATAATCCAAATCGAGACTTCGAAGATTTCGCTTAACACTTACTTGTTTTGTTTAAAGAATTTGAAGGAAGATTCGCTGACTTCATTAGGTTGAAAGAAAGAAATTTTATGATATTTCCATTTAATGAAAATGTCAACATTGATGGAGTATCTGAAAAAATAGGACATTTAATAGATATCACATTAAGGTTGAAGAAGAAATTATTAAATTAAGATGCGATATATTTCTTAAATCCAGAGCAAATTTAGCGATACTTATTTTTCGAAATTAATTTCTGAGGAAACGCTTTAAAATATTTACAAATTGATTTTGTATTTGAAATCATACTTTGGATCGAGGTATCTTTGCGAATCTGCTTTTTCAATCATGAATAAAGAACATTGGTCGCATTTAACAGATGAACATTTAATTTCGTGTTTATGCATTGCAATAAGCTCGTACCAGCCACAATATGATAAACTTGTCGCAGATGTACAGTTCCAAATTTCAACAAAACGAAGTGAATAGGACGGCCAGTTTTTGATATATGAATACTTTGATTATTTTCGTCCATAAATTTTTATTTTGTAAATTTTAGTATTAAGTTTTTTTTTAGAAAAATTACATAATTTACCATATTTTCTTGTTACCGAAAATAAATATGCACGTTAATTTAGCTCTGCCATTGGTAGACCGCCTTCGATTTTTTAAATTAGGAGTAGACCCCGGATCCCAAAAGTTTGACCACCCCTGATATAGATGCTTGTGCAAAAGCCAGAAACGCTACTTCTATCTCTAAGTGTATAATAGCTATCCGATTCGAACTTGCTATGTCGTTGTAGTTTATATGTATATTGATTATATAATTTTATAAATTTTAAAATCAAATGATTATTGCACAATCATTGAATATCTTATCATGATAAATGGCTTTGGAATAAGCAACCATTTACAACGAATTCTATCCGAAATTAATATGTATCATCGGAAATGAATTCGGGTGAAAGAATTGCAGGAGGTGTGAATATAAAAAGTGAATTTTTCATAAGAGGTTGTGACCAAGTTATAACAGGGGAGCAATTAACATGTTGCTGCTGTTACCTCGTGAAAAAAATTCGCCGTTCTTGCGTTCGGAAGGTAATGTGTTCGATACTTTATTCAACCGGGGTTTTCTTTTTCGAGTCGGTTAATTCAATTTGTTTGGTATCATGATTGATTTGAAGGGGAATGTGTCAGTTCAGGTGTCAACTTTGTCATTTAAGCATTAATAAAAAGAAAGATGAAGAATTTTTTTAGTGCTAGAATAAGGAACTGAATTGAACGCACTAAGTCAAAAGGGACTTACTTACATTTCGAATGTATGAGGGTAATTCAACATGTGTCTAAGATGGCGCTACCATCCCCTATTATGCATCTGCCTCTGAAGTATTTACGCATGGATTTGTAAACAAATAGTTAAAATAACCTGTAATAATCAATTATACAGTGAATGAATCGAAATATATGACATTTAATATTACTTAAAAATTTCTAATGATTCGCAAAATTCGAGAGAATTTTTTTCTGACTTTCCCTAAAATTACAGTTTTATACCGCACTGTAACCGTTTACTCGACTGTCAGTAATAAACAAAATAATTCAAAGTGCTGCCAGAGGCATCTTTTGAGGACTATTGAAGGTTGTCAAAATAATTGTATTCCTCCCATTTTCTTTGATAAATAACATAAAAGATGAATGACAGCCCTCGCGATTGTCAATCACCAGAAAGAGGGAAATGTAGTTGTTAGAGGGAAAACGTAGAGGGATTTTCCTTATCTCTAGTTTTGTTATTTCGAATATTTCCTTCTTTCTGAGGGAAAACCAGAACAGCAACGAACACGTCAGCAACAATTATGTCATGAAGCAAAAATAACAAAAGATTCAAAACACTTGCATTAGAATAAATAAAAAATTATATATATATCGGTTATACTTAATAGTCATTCATTTCCATACAATCATATTAAAATAACAAAATCATATCTCCGCTAAGGTCACATTGTTGAATGAATTTTCTATACTTATTATAATATCCTTGAATTTAAGATAATTAATATGCTAGATGTAATAAATTTGTCTCGTATTTATAAAATAATAAAAACTGATTTTCTGTAACGAATTGAGTTTTTTTTTGTGTATTTATTTCTTTTCCGTCGTTCCATTTACAAAACAATTTTAATATGTTGGTAAATTATTAACAATGGAAAATGTTGAGAGGGAATATTATTATAAGTTCTTCAAATCTTCTATATATAAAAATTAAATTCTTCAATTTCAACAATTTTTGATTATATTTTCACCCAAGACTAGAAAATTATATTTCTTGTTCTGGGCGAAAATAACAAAAATGTTTAATTTATAAAGAGAATATTGAAAAATACATAATCTTTT
>JAPDSC010110575.1:0-24372 GCA_026290005.1 Latrodectus geometricus | reverse complement strand
ATATCTTTTGATCAGAGACATTCACATTATTATAACTATGATTAACCGTTGAGGTAGACGTTATATGATTTCTCACAATTTCAAAAACTATATTGTTCTGTCTCTGTTATTTGTATTTAATGACAAAATAAAGAATATGATGTTTTTTGCTATTTTTCCAGAAACTTATTAGAAAACAGCTTATTTAAGACAAGATTACAATTTCAAATATTTCAATTTTATAATATGCACACAACAAAATTTTATAATATTATTTTACATTCTACATCATCATTTCTATGATGTAGAATGTAAAATTATTAAGCAAATATTACTTAAAATATTTAATGTCACTTAACTATTGAACGATCTTGTCATTTGAGATAAAACTCCCTACATACAGGTATTCATTAAATTACTTTTGATAGTTCATTGCTTTCTTGATTCACATTATAAATGTATTGAATACTAATGAATATTTTGTAAAATTTTATTCTGTCATCATTAATTATTATGAATATGAGTAACCGTAAATAGTAATATTTCAATATATTTGTGTATGAAGTCACATATAAAAACCCTATTATTGCTATTTTTCAAATAATAATAATTCGATTTAAAAATGACTCACGTGGTACTTAAATGTTAATATTTTGAAAAAAACGTAATTGAAGTGCATATCCCTTATTGTTGGATTTCTATTGAATGACTGCCTTAAAAATGATTTTTTTTTTTTAAAAAAAAGTAGTTTTGTAATAATAATTTTATATTTAAAAAGCAATTTTAAATTGAATTAGAGTCTCATATGGTCAAACTTCTTTGAGATATAATTGACGACGCTATGAACAGCAGGTCGATTTTAGAAGTAGACACATCATAGATCTAAGGGAAGTGGGTTGATGGAATGAAAATATCAGCCAGCAAATTGGTTTATGCGATACTGCTACTGTGTATGCTGTTATGAATTAATTTTCAGTCAGCTGACGTAATGATTCAGTACGTCCTCAAATCATTAATATTCAAGAGGATTGATCAATCGTGTCAACAATTACGACATCAACATCTGCAGAATCTTTGCCGTTTTATTCGGCATCATTTACCAATCAGCAATAATAACATTTTATAGTATCTTTAGATAATTTAATAACTTTTAATTAATATAAACTAAGAAAATAGTTTTCATTAGTTAATCCAATATAGGCATTATTGTTTGGATATATGTCATCATCGAGTAACCTAACCTATGTCGGATTGAAGGAATGTGATAATCGAAAACGAATATTGCTTTAGTCTCGATGGAAATGACCATCATGTATGTATAAAAAGACAGATAGGTAAACTGTCTAATGCAGTTGTTATTGTTTAAATTACTGATATAATACCCGGTACGATAGAGTTGGTTAGGATTTTCTGGAGCAACTGATCACTTCTAGTCTTGATACAAATTATCATGATGGTTCATATTTACGTTGAGGAGATTTTGCACCTCGTAGTTCTGTTTAAATTATCAAGTTGCTCAAGTGCTAAATATCAGCAAGATAACATTCAATCACATGTATTTCAACAATTCTTCAAACGTACGCTATCCTTTCTTGGCATGTCAAGTGACCAGTTCCTGTAACAACGTTTATTTGGGATATGTTCAGGAATCAACTTCAGTCATCATTAAATATAAATTGATATTGTTTTTACATAATAATTTGATGTAAAAACATCAAATTATTATGTAAAAACAATATCAACTGATAATATTATGAATTATTTATAAATCTCACTAAGTAAGTTTCAGTTTTATAAGTCACTGTCAAAAGTATTTTTTCTTAAGTTATTTGTTTTACAATGATGTATTCAAAAACATTTTGAAAAACACAAAAACAGATATTCATAATTATTAAGATCATTTGAATTTTTTAAATAGTTTAGAAAGAGAAAACATTAAATTCTTTATTTTGAAAAGTATAATGGTATTAACTTCGTTGATGATAGAAAATTTGATTAACTTTGATGATCATTTTATAATGAATTAACCTTTTTACAACAATACATCTTTAATTGTTTATGAATAAGAGCATCAGGCTTTCGGCAAGTCTTATTACCTTTATTATAAAATTTTTTGCATTAATTAAACGATTTTGATTGTAAAAAATTTCGATTTTTTAATTTTAAAAATGATTATGGTTTTTATGCTTTTTAATTAGATTTGACAGCAGTTCTGTTATTATTATACCCATTGATTTCCAACTATTCGTCTTTAACCATGAGTTCTTTTCTTTTATTCAAATTTTTATTTGAAATAATAATCATAAATATTTGTAAAACTGTATATTATCAGCAAAATAATCTAAAATTGAAGAATCACTGCCAGACTAAAGTCAGGAATTGATTTACTTAAAAAAGAAATCTGCATTAAAGTGTGGGAAGAGATCGATATTTCATATTCCGTTTTGTTCAAAAATTTTTTCTGTGAATATTTCCCATATTTCTAGATAAAATCGTCATTAACATTCCATTGTACCTCTCTAGTACGGTTGGTTGGTTTTAATGGCGCAAGGTCCAAATAAGGACAAGCTGCGCCATCTCTAGTACGGCATTAAATTACATATTTATAAATCCAGTATTTAAAGTTTAATTGCAGGATAATTCACCACTCATGTATCTTCAGATTAGTATCTTAAGTTATTCATTCACTTAATATTTTTATCACTCATGTTTTTATTTCATACTGGAGACGAGACTGTTTAGTTTAAATTGGAATCTTTTAATTATTGAAATTAATATCTGAATATTAAATATATTTACTTAAATCTACTCTAAGACACAAATAGAGAAATAATACTGAAAATTTTAGTCTTTTTGAGAACTTATATCTTCGATTTTATCATGCTATTTACCATAAATCTGCCAATCAAAAATTAATTAATAATAATGAATTTGCTTTAATTTTGAGATTTTATCTATATTTTTTCATTAAAATTATATTTATTGAAAACATTTTGATTAATAAAGGAGATTAGTTTTAACTATAAACAATTTCAAGCTATAAAATTTCATTGTTTACCTGTTGGAAGTGGAACTACTATTTCACTTTATATTTATTGGTTGATGCTTATGTAATCTCAACTTAAAACATTTTTTCTTTTATTTAGGTTATAAAATAATTTAGTTTTTGGCTTATACATTTCTTAATGATTTTATTAAAAATTAAAAATGTGTGTTGCATAGAATTTATTAATTATTTTTATTTACTATTAAAGTGCAACCAATAACATAAATGGTAATTGGCATATTTTTGTTTAGAATTTTGGTATTTTGAGAAACAATAAATATGTCATGAAATAATCATTTATAATCATTTATCAAAATATTGCCCCTCAAGTTGCTCACTATGAAGCATAAAAGAATTCTGAAATATTTGCTTATTATTTAATTCGGAAAATATTTAATCCTAATTTAAATATTTGTTATTATAACACACGTTAGACTAATTATATTGTGTTTCAAGTATGTTTGTTGAATATTTTTATAAATGTCAGCTAAAGTAAAAATTGTAATGTTATTAAATATTTAATACTTGCTGTTCATAATTTGATTTTTCTTACAGTTTATGATGTATCAAATAATATATCTTTGTTAAAAATATATTTACAATATTTAAAATCAAATAATGGAATCTAAAAATGAAACGGTTAGATTTTAAAACCTAAAACAAATAAAACATACTTTTTCAATATGTGATAAAAAATTATATTATTTGAAGATAATTAATATAAAAATTATTCCTCACTCGTTTTCTTTAAGATTTTCATCTCTATTAAAGCTCTAAAATCCATAATATGATTTCTAAGTTTGATTTCAGTTCAAAGTATAAATAAATGGAAAATTTTAATTAAAACTCTTTCAGTCTTTTTTTGCTATATATATTAAGTAGAAATTTAAACCGAAATAAAAATTAATAATGACTTAAACTAATATTTTACTTTTATATTCAATTATGCAACTAGTTCCTCAATTTTCCTCTTCATAACTACTATTGTCATAGAGCATAAATTATTCTCAAGAAATTCTCTCACTTCGCTATAAAACGATGATGTTTAGAAAAATGTTTCACCCAAAAAAATGTTGATTTAAACTATTTTAATAATTATTTTTCTATGTACAAAAATAATTCTTTATAAAATGCAAAGTAAATAGATTTAAGGAAAATCATTTATTATATCTTTACAACAAAAAATTACTTTTATTTCAATTATAATAGCAAGTAAAAATTACATTATATATGATAATCTGCTTACGTAAATTACATGATTATCACATAATATATTACTTATATTATAGCTAATATATATAATATTTGCTATATTATAGTTGATATTATAGTAAATTAATTATAATATAGCAATATTACAGTAAAAATTGCTAATATTATAGTAAAAATTTATTATTATCTTTTCATTCTAAAAGCTGCAAGAGTGAATATTCATGTACAATCAAAAGTTTCTTTCCAAATAATATTTTTCCATTTTCAGCATCTTTGATTCTTGAACTTTATTTTTCTGCAATAGTGGAGTAAAAACAGCTATTCTTTAATGTTTTCCTATTTAAAAGAAAAATTATTTTTTAATTTGCAAAAATAATATATGTAATTGAAGTTAGTACTGATTAAAACTTAAATTATTTCTCGTTGTATTGTAAGCACTTAAAAGCGTTATAAACATAAAAGAAACAATAAAAGTTTAGCAAAAATGTTTAACTAACTTTTTTATTTCAATAATAGTTAAAAGTGGTTTATTTTACTTTTGATTAATTAAAAAATGAATTGAATTTAAATGCTTGGATTAAAAAAAAAGTAATCTATTTTAAAACATAATATATATACCATTTGTGTTGATATATTTAGAATCCAACGCTTGTGTAGACTCCAGGGTATGCCCATCCATAACCTCCATATCCGAGACCATATCCATAGCCAAGTCCAGCACCATATCCCATTCCGTAGCCTGGATAGTAACCATAGCCATGGTTGATGCCATAACTATGTCCATGATAAGCTGGAGCTTCCACTTTGTCAAAGTATCTGGAGCTTACTCCATGTCCATGATGTGAGTAATGTGGAATGACAGCCCTTTGTCGGGAGACGATGGATGCAGCAGAAATGCCGATAAATACAAGGAGAACCTAAAAAAATATTTTATTCATTTCATCAATTTACTATGCGAAAAAGATGTAGAATTCCCTCAGAATTTTTACATAATTAATTAATGCAAGAAAAGCATCATGAAGAATTAAATATTTTTTTAAAAAGTGTTTCCTCGAGAGAGATTAAATTATTACTATGAGATGTCTCATAAATTCAGTCTGTTAAATTTTAAATGAAGATTCATGTTTTTGTTTTATTTAAAATATGCTTATTACTTTTTATTTTACAAAAATATTTTTAAGTTCTATGCAGTCATCTGAGTTGAAATCTTTTTAAAGTAATTGAAATACTAATGTCAAATACCTTCACAAATTTTACCTGTAGATATTGGTTTCAAGTTTGAATTAAATTTGAATGGAATTTGTGATAATAAACTATTCTAATAGTTCCAAAACATTCAATTAATAGTTAATTATGTCTAGGTATACATAAAAATTTTTCACGCTGAATAAGTTTTCATGTATATAAATGTTGGATAAAATAATAGAAAAAATATGTGTATATAGTAAAATTCAATAAATTTTCCTCACAATAGATTAGCTGAATTTTCATAGCTTTTATTTGGATATACAAAAATTGAAGTTTGTTGATAAAACATTTTAAAATTTTCTTTTCACTTTTTTTTATTCTAACAGCTCTAATGATTATTAGATAAATAGAAATGTCATGAATACTTAAGCTAATTAAAATTCACAAGTATAATATATATCTCAAAAGTTATTTAGGAGTATAATATAAACTCCAAAATTAAGATTTTAAGTATTTGAGTAAATAACTTGTAATATCGAAAATTATAATTTCTAATATATATTAGAAATTATAATTTTCGATATTATAAAATTAAATAGTTGAAAAATTCTTTCAATGGAATATGCATATATTTTTGCTGGAAAAATGAAATCCGCATTAATTTTCAGTAGAAAACATGTTGTGTTTTTATGCTTGGATACTAGGATGATAGGCACATATTTTAAAACTACAAATTTGAATAATTGCTATTACAGGCAATAATTCAATTAAAGAAAGAGTGGAAGTGATTGCAATTTTATATAATGGGAGACCAGAGAAGTGTCATCATGACCCCAAAAGTAGGTGAGTTTTCGCGATTTGGAAAAGTCCTCAAATTTAACCTGTCTCCAGAGGTATCATTTCAGAAGGAGGACATTGGAACCACGACGTATTTTACATTCTCCGTTAAGTTATACGATGGATTTTCGGTTGGGTTGGGATTCAAACTCACCACCTTCTTATAATGAGCCAGGCCATCGTGACCTCTCTTAAAAATATCAAGAAAGCGTATTTATTTTTATAAAAATCAATCGTATGTAAAATTTGTAATTTGAAAAACAAACAGTAAAAATTTCTTTATTATATAAATACCATAAAATGTGCACGAAATATAAAATATTTATCTTTGCTTTTCTGGTTTTATTTTTTATTTATGAAATTTACAGAAATTTTATTTTATTTAAATGCAATGAATAGTTAAAATTTTAAGTAGCAGATTGTAAAAAATTAAACTTAAATTTATTAAACTCCTTCGCATTTTTATTAACGATTGCTTTTATTGTTTATAGATAAAGTTGATGTTTCTGTTAACATATATAACATTTTGAGTGTCAGTGTGGAAATCAATTTAAAATACTATGAGGTTTGTAATTACAGAATTCACATTTTTTGTATTTTTGTAAATTAATGATATTTTGGTTTCTATTACATATCAAAAATAAGTAAATATTTTTTAAAAAATATTAATCTGATTCTATATATTAACATTGGAAACACCAGACATTGGCTGCATAAAGTACAAGAATTATTTTATTAAAAATATAATAAACACCAAAGAAACTTACCACCAACTTCATCATCTTGAAAAATTGTTTTAATCACAGCTTTGTTGATAACTGAAAGATTATTGATGTATTTTAATAACAGCGGTGAGTTTTCTGTCACTTTTATATTTAAATAAATTCATGCATGAATTGATGATTTCTGATTTGTGAAACTATAATCTCTATTTTGTTTGAATTACTCAATGATAAATAATTGCTATGGTTCATTAACTGTATGGAACACAATTCTTACTAATATTAGTTTCCAGAAATCAAAAAACAAGTTTTTAGCAGGGAAAAACAATTTATAATACCAAAAATCATCGAATAGAGTATCTTAGAATCCCATATTAATAAACATTTTTGAAAATATATTGCAATAATATTTTACATATTAAACATGAAGATGCTTTTCCTGAAGTTGTACAATTTGGTACAAAATTACCATCAATATTGTTGTTGTTACCATGTGGTCTGACTCTTTCAGAGCAGATCAATGAAGTTAGTTAATTTAATGAAGTCCGATACAAGATATAGACAATTATGAATATCCTCCCAGACCATTCCAGCCCAGGGTAGTTCAATGTGTGCTGAGGTGATTTAGAGCAAAGAAGAAATTTCTTGAAAACCTTAGAAAATATGAGACATTTTAAGTGCCCAATAGCAAATCGGAACAGACATGTGTACAATAAATAAAGTTTTATGAACGCGAATATTTAAATGTCCCAGAAATTTGTTCATTTTCATATTATGAATGAATAATAAGTATGTTTTCATGATATCTTGAAGGGATACGGTTATGTAGGAAATATTTATGCATAAGTGAATGAATACAATGGGCAACAGTTGTCAAACTTTATACTCCAATACCTATCATAAAATGAGTTTAAATGGTATATTGTTTCCAATCAGTATATATATTGAAGAGATATTGAGATGTAATATATTGTTTTAAGGCAATTGATGCCATACAGAAGTCAATTCCATTCTTCAATTACTTTTTCTAGTTAATCAAAAAGAACGCAGAATTACAATTGACTATTTAAAAATTAAACAAAATGCTTATTTTGATATAATTCACCATTACGATGGAATTAATTCCTAAGCATTCATTCAATCTGATTGTTAATTCATTAAGTTACTTAATCATTCTACTTGTTAAGCATTCTCATATTTAGTTTTGTCTTTGATCAAAAGGAGCCTTTCCCTGCAAACCAAAGTTATATATAAAAATATACATAAAAAATTTGACTAGAAAACGAATCATGGGGGTTTGAAATATCATACTTTCGAATTGTCATTAAGGTTTTGTGAAATATTTGGAATTAATAGGGAAAAGGAATTACAAACTATAACGATTGATGGAAATGACAACTGTTTCTTTGAAGCAGAAGGAAATATACATTAATCCTACTCATTGGAGTTTAGCTAACATGTCAGCTTAAGAGGAATTCCAATATTTCTTATAGAGCAGGGATGGCCAAGACGTCGACCGCGAAGACATTTTAGGTAGACCGCGTAACCATCCCGATAGTGATCTCGGATATTAACAATTTAACTTATGTCATAGAATTAATGAATTATTTAAAATAAAGATTTACTGCAGTATTTACTTTAAAACCTAAAACAAACTGTGCAAAGTAAGGCACTGAATTTTTCGATTTACAGTGGAATTAATTCGAAACAATTTGACAAATTGGGATGCTTAGATTATATCCAGTAGCCGGCGCATGATAGCGACGCGCCGAGTCGTATAGTCTACCCGTCACTTCTGGCCTTGGAAGTTTCACTTCTAAGTTCTAAGTTAATCGTCTTACGTGGCAGGTCGCTCGCTTCGTACCGCACTGATATGAATTTGTTTCAAAACTGTTGAATGTTCGAACTATTGTTCGAAACTGTTGAATTTGTTTTTCAACAACCCGTCCAAAATGACTCAGCCAGGCACCAGTACTAAGAGAAGTAAAACATACCATTATCACAATGAGTGAGAAGATGATTTTCTTTTTTGTTATGTTGAAGGAGAAATGTGTTTGTCTCATATGTAACTCAAGTGTGGCATTACCAAAAAAAGCAAACGTCGAAAGACATTTTAAAACTATGCACTTAAAATACGCTACAGACTTTCCAATCGGCAGTGAACTTTGAAAAGTTAAAGTGCATGAATTAAAGTCGAATTTACATTTACAGCAATTGGTATTTATGAAACCAGGCACCAAAGCTAAAGCAGAAACATTGGCTTCGTTTAAAATTACAGATGTTTTGAAAAAGCGAAAAAAACCATTCGAAGATGGAGAATTGATAAAAGAAGCTTTCATTAAAGTGGGAGAAGTGCTTTTCCACGATTTTAAAAACAAATCTGAAATAATATCGTCAATAAATAATATTTCTTTGTCCCGTAACACTGTGATGCGACGGACTGCAGCTATGAATAATTTGGAAAATTTATTAAATGACGATTTAAAAGCTTGTAAGTTCCTATCACTTCAATTTGATGAATTCACAGATATTAGAGACATTGCACAGTTATGCCTTTTTGTGAGAATGGTTTTCGAAGATATGACTTCAAAAGAATTATTAACTATAATTCCATTGAAAGGACAAACTAGGGGACAAGATATCAACAATTCATTTAAAAACTTTATTGATAAGACAGGATTTCCAATATATAAATTGGTCTTTATTACAACAGATGGAGCTTCAGCAATGGTCGGGAATCGAACTGGTTTTATTGCCTGATGCAATAATGACGAGGAAATTCCCAGTTTTACCAGCTATCATTGCATTATCCATCAACAGGTATTGTGTTCAAAAACACTAAAGTCTAATGATATAATGCAGATTGCTTTTAAAATCATCAATTCAATTCGTTCAAGAAGTCTTCATAGACGACAATTTCGGGCGCTTTTGGAAGAAAATGAATCAGAGTACGGAGATCTCTTATTGCACACAGGCGTGAGGTGGCTAAGCCGTGCTTTTTTTAAAAAGATTTCGTATTCTGTTACCAGAAATAAGAAATTTTCTACAAATAAAAGGAGAGCACATTACTGAATTGGAAGATGGGAAATGGCTCATGAAACTAGCTTTTCTCTGCGATATCTGCAAAACTTAACGACTTAAACCTAAATCTGCAAGGAAAGAATAAATGTTTAACAGACATGATGAGTGCGATTAAAACTTTCAACGAAATGATAAAAAGATATGCGTCTCAATTAAGAAAACATGAATTAAGAAACTTCAAAAACATAGAGGAAGAGTGCATCCATAATCCAAACCGAGGCTTTGAAGATTTCGCTGAACACTTAGATGTTTTGTTTGAAGAATTTGAAAGAAGAAACGCTCAATTTTATGATATTTCCATTTAATGAAAATGTCAACATTGATGGAGTATCTGAACAAATAGGACATTTAATAGGTATCACATCAGTCACGGTCGAGGAAGAAATTATTAAATTAAGATGCGATCTCTTTCTTAAATCCAGAGCATCTAGCGATACTGATTTTTGGAAATTAATTTCTGAGGAAACATTTCCAAATATTCCCAAATTGATTTTGTATTTGAAATCATACTTTGGATAGACGTATCTTTGCAAATCTGCTTTTCCAACCATGAATGCCATAAAAACTAAACATCGGTCGCGTTTAACAGATGAAAATATAATTTCATGCTTACGCATTGCAATAAGCTCGTAGCAGCCACAATATGATAAACTTGTCGGAGATATACAGTGTCAAATTTCATCTAAACAAAGTGAATTGGATGGTCAATTTTTATGTATATGAATACTTTGATTATTTTCGTCAGTAAATTTTTATTTTGTTAATACTTAGTTTTTTTTTTTTTATTTTTTTTTTATTTTTATTTTTTTTAATTTTTTTTTTATTTTTATAAAAATTAAATAATATACTATTTTTTCTGTTACCGAAAATAAATGTATAAACATATACGTTATTTCTACCATTGGTAGACCGCCTTCGATTTTTTAAATGTGGAGTAGACCACGGACCCCAAAAGTTTGGCCATCCCTGCTATAGAGGGCATAGATGTGTTTTATTTATACAGCCTTTGTATGTAATATCGACACATCGAAGTCTATTCAATGAAAATTTATGATTATTTAATGTTTATAATTAATTTCATTTTCTTGTGTCAAAATGTTTGGGGCAATTTATTTTATTGTATATAAAGTAAAAACTAAAATTTAATCTATAAAAAAAGAGAAAAAATAAAAACAGCGAGTATCTTTGTGGTACACAATACGCAGTCGTAGAGAAAACTACAAGAGTTAATTCAATTTTCCATTTATATAAAATTATTTCGTTCTTTTCACGCACCAGAATGTTAGCAGTAGATTGTAGGACACTAAAAAATCTCCTACAAAGAACACCATAAATATTAGTTTGGGGTAAAAGAAATCCATTATTTTAACGTGAATTTTTTGTAACTTCTTTCAGATTCACTTTGTAAAAAGGTTTAAAACAGTTTTCATGTAGATTTTTAGGTGAAGCTACGACTGCTGACATGCTGTCAAGTTTGATAATTTTTGATATTTTATAGACATTCTCGACGATGTTGTATCCATGCGAGGTGCATCTTTAGCATCCAAATACCCAAACGGAATCGACGAAACCAAAATTGTGCGTAACTGGTTGTTACAGTCTTATATAGGACGATAAACACCTTTCACAATTTTAGCCATCCGGCTATCTTTTTCGCCGTTACAAGAGAAAAACGAAAATGTATCGAATTTTCTATTTGTTGTCTTCCATTTTTAAAACCTTGTACTCATAACTGAATTAATCAAACAAAAAACCGCAAGAGGATATTTTAGTGTCAAATATCACCTTGCCACATAAATCTGAAATTGTTTGATAGATACCTCACGAGATAGCGATCACTATAGACGTCTACCGAAAAAATAATGGATAACTTTTTCCCCAAACTAATATCACTTTAATATGCAATAAACAATAGAGAAAATTAGGTGTATTTTTCAAATTAAAATAGAATTAATTAAATTGACATTTGCATTTATAAGCTCTTAAGAAATGTTTCTAACAAATGTTTACATTTTTATCAGGAATTTTAATTTATAATTCCGATTTTTTTTTTTTTTTTTTTGCAGGTTTATAATTTTTAATGGAACTTAATAAGTATAAATTATTTTTATATTGAACTACAGTTTATAAAAAAGTTATTTTGTTCTTTTGAATTGTAACTCGATACAATCTTGTGTGTATAATTATCAAATTAAAAAATCTTTTTTAAAAAGAAAATATACTTTTTATATTCATTTCTATAATTGAAGTGAATGTAAGATTCAGACTGCGAATTTTCAATTATACATATTTGCTTGAGAAAAATAAGTTATTCATCTTTTTTTAAATTTGAAATATGTTTTCTTTGTTATCATGAATTCCTATGATAATTTGATTTAACTTTTAAATATCCATATTTTTAAATGCAAATATCCGTATAAATTATTAAGTAATACCATTCTTCTTTATGATATAAGTTCGGGTACTCATTTAAGTAATAAAAAGTAAAGTTTAACTTTTGTAACTTTATAGCATAATCTTGCATTATAGATAAGAAATGTGTAAAGAATAGAAATAGTAATTATAGATGAAGGATAATTTCTGAAATGATGTCCGCATAAGCTCAAAACGCATTTGAGGAAAATAGCTTTGAATAAAATTCAAAATTACTCAGAAGCGCTGCATTTATATTGTAAATGGTATCACCCACCATAAACATTGCAATCATAAAATCTTGACATATGCCTTATGATAGATAGCTCCGTAATTAAATAATATATCAAATGAAAAACTAGTTCAAAAATAAATTACAGATTGAAAGCATTAAATCTCTTTATGTTCATTAGTTTTATCATTAGTTTCTGTTTACGAATATATTTCACATATTTACTCATAAAAGAAAATCGGACTATAAAAAATTCATACCATGTAACATAGAATATCGCAAAATCCAGATATTATACTAAATGAAAAAAATAATTAAGAAATTAAATGTAATATTTTATTTTTGCTTACAAAAATAATTTCAATAAATTGTACGTTATTTAATGCCTACAAATTGTTATTCTTCGTCATCTGAATTGAAATATTTTAATAAAACTTGAGCAAAAGTAGGATCTAAATAATAAAAATCTGCCAGGTTGTCACCTTCATTTTTTTGTAGTATATACTTTTAACAATTTAGTGTAATCTTACATTCACTTCAATTATAATCTTAGAAATTTCAGCTCTTGTTATTTATGATATATTTTCATCAATTTCTCTCATTTCCTGCTCATTTGGCAACCTACATAAATTTTTAATTTTTTAAACACTTCACTGCTAAAAATTTAATTCTTAAACATTTAAATAACGTTAAAAGTTTTGTAATTTTATAGTTTTTTTTTATATTTTTGGGAAATTATAGTATTTGTGAATTTTTAGAAAGGACTATTTTCTACTTCTATAATACACTAAATAATCGTCAATAATTTACATTATTATCTTATGATTATATTTATTTTTTCAAAAGTTTTAATATTCTTATACTTCCCAACTTAAATTTCGTAAAAAACGTTTTCTTATTGAATTTTATGTTTCCTTGTGTATAAGGTTCTTTTTAATATCAATTAGAATTAATTCTTATCATAGAATAAAATTTAAATCAAAATTAATTTGATTCTACCATAATACCACATATATTTTACCATAATAACATATTTTCTCATTATATATATATATATATATATATATATATATATATATATATATATATATATATATATATATATATATATATGTATGTATGTATGTATGCATGTATATAAATTGAACTAAGGATAATTTAATGTCTTGTATGATATATTTTTGGTCGAATAATTGTATGAATTGCTAAGGTGTTAGGTCATTGTATTCTTGAACCACAAATATAAATAAATTGTATTGAGAAATTCTGGAGGAAAACATTGAATGAGTTCTCTCGTTAAGCTGTGAAATCCAACAAACGCTCAAAAGAACTAGAAATAATATCTTCTTTCAGAAGAAGTTTTTAATATTATATGATTAGTTCAAATAACCATAGTGTTAACGTTAGTTAAAAAATTATGTTTTTATTTTAACCCTTAAAATTGTAAATTAATAAAAAAATTTCCTAAATTATTTTGAATAAGAAATTTAGATTGATTTGCTAGCCGTAATTCCAAACATATAATTAAAATATGTTAACAATTGTATAGTTTACTCTCTAGCCTTCATTTCAAATTTCAAACAATTCATAAATTTGATTCGTTTTTCGGACAACTGGACTAATCTCGATCACTTTTCAATTATATTTAAAGAAAATGTAAAAGTTTCGAATAAGTGATGTTTTTTTTTTTTTCAGTATGTGTGAAAATGTTTTGGACTTAATAGATTTTAATGTATTTGCATAAATGCTTAAGGACTAAGAATTTAATTAGTCAACTTCATAAAGTGCTTTTCCTAAAAATAATTTAATTCTTGTAATTCTGAATATTTGTGTCGTAAGGATGAGCAAAAATTAATTCTAGACTTTAAAGAAACACGTCACAGTCCTTTTACTTTAATCCAAATTTTAATTAAATGTTTCTCATTCATGTAAAAAAAAATCTAAGCTATTATTCGATAATAAATTCATGATTTCAAAAACCTGTTTACAATATAATTTTCAATATGATCTTTTTAATAAGTACCTTACGATGTTAAATTATGCAAGAGGAATTTATTTATTTTCTCATATTTTTCAGTTATTACTGTGTCAAAATAATTTAAATAAGAAATTTTCACTATATTATAAAACGATGTCTCTAAAAAACATGTTATCATGAAGTTTTTGCTGGAAAATAATCAAAAAAATAATTTTCTTAATACACAAAAATTTTTTTAAAGAAAATTATTTTGTTAGATAAATAACAGACAGAGTTAATAAAATCATTTTATTTATTTCACTATTTTAAACAAATTTTTAAAACATATTGTTCTTTATAATATAAATAGGAAGAAAAATTTACATAGCAATTTATATACAATATGCATAAAATGAATATATTATCACATTGTAAATCACCAAAAAGCAATAGTTTATTGTAGAAGTATAATTTGAATTATTATCATTTTTTTCATAAAAAAAGCTTTGAAAATATACATTTAGATACATTCAACATTATTATTTTGTATTTTCTTATACTGTTAGCAACTTTATTGATTTCGGGAATCCTTTATGTATAAAAGTAAAGTGAAACACACAAGTTTTTCATTTGGAAATTCCTATATAAGAAGAGAAAAATGTAATTAGCTATTAAATATCATATTAATATTAAACATTTTGCATAACATAAAAAATAAATTAGTTTCCATCAAATAAATATTCACAAATATTTAGATCATAAAGTTCTGCAGACATTTTCGGACACCATTTATAATCACATTAATTTTTATTAAAAAAGGCGTATTCTACTTTTTAATTTATTTTATAAAAAAATTAGTTGAAACACACTTGGAATCAAATAAATCGACAATCACGAAAATAAACATACCATTTTTTTAGATAGATTTAGAGTCCAACGCTAGTGTAGACTCCAGGGTATGCCCATCCATATCCCAATCCATAACCTCCATATCCGAGACCATATCAGTAGTATATTATTGAAAGAACCTGGCTCACTTTTGCGCTTGAGGGTTTCTGGCCCAGGACAATTCGACACGCGAATGCGCGATTGTTTTTTTACTAATAGAAAAAATTCACTTATGAATAATTGCTTTTCTTAACTCAATACCTGCAGATAGCATTAATTAGTATTGGTAAGAACAGCAGGCCATTTTCCACCGAGACCCGGAGTGGGGTAATGGCTTAATCTCGGTCGTTTTTTTTTGTTTACCCGGGGTTTCGCCGAAAAATCATAAACTGAAGTTTATGAAATATCAGCCCTATTCCCCGGGGAAGGACACTCTTCAACTTGATTTAGTAAGCAAAACTCTTCAACTTGATCATATAATAGTATAAATAATAATTAAAATATTTATCGGAAAAAATTTCACTTACCTAGCCTCCCCGCCGTTGCGGAGGCATATTTGGATCTGTGTTCTGTCTCAGGGTTCTAAGTAGCCGAGCGATGACTTCTAGCCGTGACTCTGTGTTCGGCTGTCTTGGAACAGTTACCGAATTAGAGTTTCTATACCTCGCTCTTAAAGTTCTGTTGTACGAATCTTGATTATTCTCCATAACACTGTTTGATGGAAATGAAACACATTTTACTTAAATGCGCGAAAGGGGGGGGGGGGTTCTACCCACATTACTAAATCTCATGTATCTTCCATTAGAGAAGAAAAATGCGTTGGCGCTGACGCCTACTTCAAGTTGTAAACTTTTACGAAGTTGGAATCCGAATTAGTGAGGATTATGTGGGAAAATAATACGTTGGTCGACCGTAGGAGTTTTTTTTTCTACATGCCTTATTAGGTTTCACATCTCTTCCATTAAAGATAAAAAATGTTGTATTATAGCTACGACGCCCAAAATTCTAATGATTATTCAAGACTGACACAATTCTCAAAAACAAGTGCGAGTGGGATAATCTTAACCTAGAAATTAAATGCAGCGTAGGTGAATTAAATGCGTAGCAAACTTAAAAAAAGTTTTATTGTAAGATAAAAATTATTATATACGTTTTCTGAACAAGAGTCGATGGCTTAGAATCATAATACAAGCAAGATTCTAAACTATCGATTCTTTTTAAGTAAGCACAGAGATCACAGGTTCGAACTCCAGAGACTCTCCAAAAGAAAATATATAATTGTTACCCATGTAGATAAAAAAAATGATATTTAGGAATATATAATTTATTTACATCCTATATTTTTAAAGAATAGGTTTTGTTCTTTTCAGAACATTTTCCTTAATTATTTTTTTTAAATTTTTTTGTTATTCATTTTTTATTTTTTACTTAATTGCGAGAAAGTATATAAACAGCGTATTTTTGGTTTTCGGAATAAAGTGGAAAAAGTATATGAAACTTTTGGAGCAAAATTATTTCGTTTCTCAATGTCGGCTTCGAAAGACAAAGATGTCGAAACAAATTTTATCTAATGCAGTGATATTACTAAGTGTTATAATTGTAGAATACATAATTTTTCTGATTTATTTGCAAGCGCAAACACCATCGGATCTATCTCAAAAAGTGAATATCACAAACACATCGTGCTTTGTTTCTAAGCATATAGGAAGAAAAATTTTTCTTCATATCTGCTTCAAAGATAAAGAACAAATATTCGATTTGCGATATTTTTTCTCCAACCAAACATTGAATCCAATTCCTGAGATTGTGGGAGTTCAATTAACAGAAAAAGAATTTAGAAAAGTTTGCGAAATGTGTTGACCTGTTACCGATCATGTTGCTTCGACTTAAATTTCCATCGTCGATGATCATTAATGGTCCCAGTCAAAGCGGAAAAACTCATTTAGTGCGGAAAATTGTTTCTGAGCAAATATACGAAGCACCGATAAAAAAAGTTGTATGGTGTTATAAAATCTTTCAACCCTGGTTTCACGAAGAAAGAAATATTAAATTCATAGCAGGTTTGCCAACAGAAGATGAACATTTTGATCTTTTGATTCTTGATGATCTTATGAACAATTTAACACCTGAGATATCGCAAATGTTTACTGTTGGATCTCATCATAAAAATTTCAGCATAATTTTAATAACACAAAACCTTTTTCCCCGCATTAGAATTGCTAGGGATATTAGTTTGAATGCTCACTATATAATACTTTTCCGAAACAACAGAGATCAATCGCAAATCGCTTGTTTTGGAAGACAAGTGTTTCCTAATCGTTCCAAATTTTTTATGGAAGCCTATAAAAAGGCAACATCGGAAAAATATCACTTCTTACTAGTTGATTGCTTTCCAACAACGGATGAAGAATTAAGATTACGACAATCCATTTTTCCAGATCATAACGGTATAAATTGGGTATATGTGCCAGAAGAAAAATGAATAGAATTAAACGACATGTACATTTGTTGCATATTTTATCCGCCGCGAGTCCTAAACAGCGAAATGCTATATTGAAGACTGCCACCAACGAACAGATAAAAACACTGTGTGAAATATGTCAAAACATATTAAACGGGAATATCTCGAACCGATTGAATGTTCGAAATTTGTGTCGTTATAAACGAATCATTCGACAGCTAGCCGACAAAAACATTTCTATCGCTCGAAAACGCAAGATATTAACTGTTAACCAAAGAGGAGGATTTTTACCTCTCATCCTTCCAGGTGTTTTGAGTCTTATCGGAGGTGTAATAGGAAAAGCTATAGGAAAACGAATTTAAGAATGGCTAGAAAAATGGCATTAGTTCCAAAAGAGCTTGTTTCAGAATACTATCAGCTGAACAAGCCTGAAATAAGAGTTGAAGATCAAATTTCAAAGTTATTGCACGAAGAAGAAACACCTGATGATGTGAAAGCTAAGCTATTAGCACACTGGATACCGAAATATCAGCGTTTAATGCAACCTCCTCCTCCTCCAAAACCGTTTGAGATTCCGAAGGAATTATTACAAGAACTAGAAACCCAGAAGGAAGAACTATCTGTACCTGTTCCTCCCAGAATGAATATGATTGCAAAATACATAGCATATGCAGTTCCGAAATCGAGAAAGAAGTATATCTTACCGATTTTAGAAAAACTGAGAGAAGTGAGTTACACATTTAACGATAGAAACGAATTGGAAAAAGAGGGGAAACCAGAATACAGAAGTAATGGAATTGATTTGTTCAGTTATTTAATGAGGAATGAAAAAGTTCCTAGACAACCGCCTCGAGGATTCAATACTCTTCTTCAGGGAATTTTAGACGCGAACATACCATTAGACTGGATTCACAATAAATATGTTCGAGATCATCTACTTCTCTCACAAGTAAACCCACAATATAAAGAACCAGGCTTCTCGCCAGAAACACCAAATATCGCTGAGAACTCTAATTCAAAGAGATTGACAACAGCGGAAAGATTATTGAAACTCTCGAATACTGATACTTCACCTGAAGCTCAAAAATGGACAAATTGGTCGGAAATAGGAATACGAGAGAGAGACAACAAAACTTCTCCTTCTCTCATAAACTGGGAGAGGTGGAAAGATTAAAAAAACTATACTATGATCCAAAGGAACCTGGTTCGTTTGGAGGTGTCAAGAGACTGTCAGAAGCTAGCGGTGTAAAGAAGAGTCGCGTTAGAAAATTTCTCTCTGGAGAAGATACTTATACACTTCATTTTCCTGTTCGCTATAAATTCCAAAGACGGAAAACAATTGCATACGGAGTGAACGAGTTGTGGCAAAGTGATTTGGTAGATCTACAAAAACTATCACGCTTTAACAATGGTTATCGATACCTCCTAACAATTATAGATGTTATGTCAAGATATTTAAGAGCAATTCCCATTAAAGACAAGAAAGCCCATACGATTGCTAAGGTGTTCAACAAAGTGTTCAAAGAGGCAAAGCCAAGAAATCTTCAAACAGATTTTGGGAAAGAGTATCACAATAAAACAGTTCGTGCACTGTTCAAGAAACATAATATCCATCACTATTCAACGAAAAGTGAAGCAAAATGTGCAATTTTGGAAAGAGCTCACAGAACACTACAAAATAAAATGTATCGTGTTTTCACATATCGAAATTCTTATAAATATTTAGACATTTTACCGTTGATAGTTGATTCTTACAACCATTCAGTTCATCGAAGTCATGGAATGGCGCCAGCCAAAGTCACACAAGCTGATGAGCCTCGCTTATATAAATCCTTGTACAATGTAGACTCTCCAGTCAAGTTTCGCTTTGCAGTTAACGATGTGGTAAGGATTTCAAAAGCAAGGAAAGTTTTTAAGAAAGGCTATCTTCCTGGATGGACTGAAGAAACGTTTAGAATTTACAAACGTTATCCAACAAACCCTCCTACATATGCATTGCAAGACCATTCTGGCAAGGAAATTACAGGAAGATTTTACACCGAAGAACTCGTTAAAATAAATAAGTCTGATAAGGATTTTTGGGCAATTGAAAAAATTATTCGTACTAAGGGGAAAGGTGCTTCACAACAATTTTTGGTGAAGTGGGTTGGTTTCGACGATTCATTTAATTCTTGGATTAAAGCAGAATGGTTGAAATCCTGAATGACTTTCATGTTCTTCTACCTTCAAATGCTAGTATGAAATATTTTCCTAACAATACACCAGATCATTTTCGAACGAAATTAGCCAAACCTATCACTTTGATCGGAGAATGGGAATGTTGCTTAGCCGAAGCTACTCTTCCAGGAAAGTACTTTACAATTCAGTCTCGTTACAACGATTCTTATATCATTCAGAGAGAAATTGATGTAGAAATAGAAACATTACTACCAACATTTCATATTCCTCTCTACAATGAAGATCACTTAGACTTTGTAGAAGGAATAATGGCAAATATGAAAAAATATTTTATTGATCCTCCCCTAAAATTTACTTTGATTGAAAAGAGAAAGAAACTGAAAATTGAATTGAAACGAGGATGGGAATGGATTACAACAGCTGAAAAAGGAAGTCAGTTGCTAAGGTTGTTGAGCCTAGATCCAACAAAAGACGATATAACACCTAATAGTCCACTAGGATTTCTTGCTTATATTCATTATCGTTCTCCAAATAAAGAAGTTTTTAGAAATCAGGAAATTACACTGATTGCAAGAGAACCGATTGTAGACCAAACCTATGATATAATACTGGAAGATGGGGATTTAATAGAACAGATAAATAACAAATTAAAAGAAATATCGTTATCAAATAATATTAAAATTGAAAGCAATAATAACCAAGTAACAGTTTCGCTGCCATCGCATGTAAATATCGAACTCAGACGAAATTCCTGTCCTCGATTAATGACTGCATTAAACATATCTACTAACAGCTTCGTAATACGAGGAGAACAAACAAAAACACAATTTTCCTATACACAGCCTGCTACTTCATTAAAAGATGAAAAATTTCGCGTGATCAGTTATAAAGTTTTTCCGAGTATTCGTAAAGAGAATAGAACTGCCACATACAAAATATCTAGTGGTATGTATCGTGAAGCTAAAGATTTATTCAAAGAATTCAAATTCATAGCATTACAGTTATTGCCTGATTCTAAGGTGGGTTTACACGTTCCCCCAAACACCATAGTCACTTTTGCAGAAAAGCTTAGCGATTTGCTAGGATTTACTGCAAGAACATTTCATCAGGGTGGTTATAAATCTGATTATACTTTGGATTTACGCGCAGGTATTACAGAAATATATGTATACTGCGATATAGTATCACCTTCCTTGGTAGGAGATTCCTCAACATCTATTCTAAAAATTATCCCAGTGGCAAACGAAACTAATGATCAGATTGTTAAATATTTTTCTGTGCCGTTGTACTTCAGAGTAAAAAAACAATATTTTGATATTATTGAAATTCAATTGCGCACTAGCAGCGGTACTCCTATTAAATTCATATCGGGTAAAACAAACTTAGTGCTCTCTTTCAGAAAGAAATTTATATAAATCCAATGACATTCTCATCGATCTCCATATCTGCTTTCAACCATGTCGAAGCGCGGTCACAGGCTACAACCAGAACATTGTATTGCGTATTATTTAAATCAAACAGGCAATGCAGACCCTTACTTTTCTTCCCATTATCCCATTCAGAGAGGTTATGGCTTTTTCAGTAACTTGCGCCGATTTGCTTTACCGCTGATGATGCAAGCTGGAAAATATTTAGGAAAACGTTTATTGTCATCTGGTCGAAATATAATTGAAGATGTATCACAAGGAAAATCGCTTCGCAATGCTGCTAGAGATCAGTTTCGCCAAACAGGACGCGAAATAACAAGCGATGTTATTCGCAAATTAAGTGGAAAAGGTCTTAAAAGGAAGAAAACTATTAGAAAGCAACACTCGAAGCGTAGGAAATCAAATAAACCAGACGTATTTTCAGATCTCTAAAACATGGAAAATTGCTACTGCACAAAAAGCGAACTAGATCTTTTCGTTTCATCGCCTATTCAACTGGCGATTGATCATTCTTCATTTGTAGAAATACATCCGATTGCTTCCATTTCGGATAGCAATACAATTGAATTTCTTGTTACCGGGTTAGGAGATGCATATTTCGATTTATCGCATGTGTTTTTGAATGTTCAGGCGAAAATTTTGAAAGCTGATGGAACAAATTTTACAGAAAATGATCGATGCGGACCGATTAATTATTTGCTAAACACTATGTTTTCCGAATGCCACATCTCGCTTAACGATCGTAATATCTCTTCGGAAAGTAATTATCCTTACAAATCTTTTATACAAAGTGTTCTGTTTCATCCCCAATCTTCTCAACAGAATTTTTTGAGTGCTGGTTTGTTCTGCAAGGATACTGTCGGTGAATATGATGACACTAATTTGGGAGATACTGGAAAGAATGCTGGATTAAAACAGAGATGGAAACGGGTTAAAGAAGGCAAACTATTTGATATGTGCGGAATGCTTCATATTGACTTAGGAACTCAACCACGTCTTTTAATTAGCGGAACAACGATACGAATTCGTTTGTTAAAAGCAAAGGATGAATTTGCTCTCTTAGCTAACACTGGAAGTTATCGCTTACACATCGAAAATATAAGTCTGTTTATCAGAAAATGCGATGTATCGAGCTCAATTCTAGTTGGCCACGAAAAAGCATTAGAACAATCTCTGGTGCAAATGCCTTTCACAAGAATTGAGACTAAGACATTCACACTTAGTTCAGGATTGAAGAGTGTTATAATTCCTAATGCAATGAATGGAATTCTTCCCTCGCGTATGATTCTAGGATTAGTATCCAATTCTGCATTCAATGGAGATTTGAAGAAGAATCCGTTTAATTTCCAACATTATAATCTGAATTATATTTCGTTATCGGAGAACGGAGTTCAAATCCCTATGACAGCCTATACACCTTCTTATCAAAATAATCTGTATGCCCGAAACTATTTAAGTTTGTTCACAGACCTCGCTCAACACAATACTAATGTCACATTAGAAGAATATAAAGAGAATACTTGCTTGTATGTGTTCGATCTCACGCAAGATTTTTCTGCTAGCGATCCATTTATGAATATAGCCAGAAGCGGTGAAATATCGATTCACCTGAAATTCGATAGAGAACTATCGGAAACTGTTACATTAATAGTCTACATGGAAATGCAATCATTAATTGAAATTGACAAAAGTAGAAATATATTTGTTGACTATTAAATACTATGGACACGCAAACACTGTTAAGTTTAGCCCTCAGCGATCCTAAAATTAGAGGAACGTTTGGCGGAGTGTTTGCGAGTGATCTATTGCCCGAAACACGAGGATATTATCGATCATTTATTGTAAACACGCATCCTTCTACGAAGAAGGGAGAACATTGGCAAGCGATCTATTTTGACAACAACCGCAATGGCATTTTTTTTTGTTCTTATGGCACATTTCCGAAAGGAAACATTAAAAAATTTATTACTCAAAATTCCTCTAAAATAGAATGGAATTCGCATATATTACAACATCCTCGTACCAGCTCATGTGGACTTTTCTGTCTATTTTTTCTATGGCATGTGAATAGAAGATTACCTATTACGAGATTAACAGAAACAAATGTTTGCGAAAATGAACGAATTGTAACACGTTTTGCGCATCAACAATTTAAATTGATAAATCATTCAACATTGCTCTCCTCCAATCAACAATGTAAATCTTATCGAGAGGCGATATTAGAAAATCAAAAAAAAGAAAGATATTATAACAACGTCATAGCTAGCGAATTCAGATGATCGCTAGACATGGAGAGATTCGGATATGTTGTTATGGATCCTTGCTCCAGATGTGAGTATTTGTATATTCACAATACTCTCTATGATAATATTCTAGAGTGCACTGAAAATGCTCGACTTCATAAAACTTCTGCGGAGCCTGCGAAGATAATGTATTTCACTATATTGTCGAACACAGACATTGTTAAGTGTCTACATGATAATCAAACAGATGAAAAGCGATTTGGTTTCTGCCAACTGACAAAATATAATACTGCAGAGAAATACAATGTTTATTCTTCTCACAAGACTTTGTTTGAATCAGTTGTGGAGAGTATTTTAGCAACGAAAGGTGTTTCATGGAATGAACTCGCAGATTGTACAAATTTTGAAGCAAAATTTGGATACTTCAAACTACTAGACAATGATGAAATTGTTTTTTATTTGCATTGTTTGTAACAAATTAGAAATTTGCATTGTATATTAAATATTTT
>JAPDSC010110573.1:0-10996 GCA_026290005.1 Latrodectus geometricus | reverse complement strand
GGCACAGCTTGTCCTTTTTGGACCTTGCGCCACAAAACCCAACCCAAACAAACAAACAGCTGGTTAATCGGATGTATTAAATGTTTTTGGCTGATAACATGAGTTAGCATGTTGCGCGGCTGACGAAAAATAGTGACTTGGTTGAAAGACTTTGTGTTATCCTCCTTACATACCTGACCTTTAACCATCAAATTACCACCTCTTCCATTACCTGGACAATCATCTTCGGGAAAAATACTTCAGGAATGAAGCAGACTAAGACTTGTGTCGAGTACTCCCGGACTTCTTTGAAACCAAAACAACAGAGTTTTACTACAAAGGATATCACACAACTGAAGACAATTAGGCAGAAGGTGCTGAGTGCTGATGGTGATTACTTAAAAGACTAGCATTACTTATAGACTACATTTTCGGTAGATCATATTCTTCTGAGACATTAAAAATAGCAAGAGCTATCTTGTTTGCTTTTTAGTACTAAAATAAGACTGATAAATGTGCAAAATTCAAACAAGGTAGTACTTTGGTATAGCTTTGTCAAGTACTTAGAACAAGTAACGCGCAATGTAAATACCTCTATTCAAATTATGCAATTTTCTGAAATGTGGCACATGTTTCAATTTAATTATAACTACGATAGTTTGCGAAATCAAAATTTCATTGTTTTTCATAATGAAATTACGCATACAGAATGGGATTATTGGATAACATTACTTAAATCAAATTATTATATTTAATTACTATTTTTAATATATAAGTGAGTTGATAAAAATATTTGATGAACTGCATTTGTATATTTTCAATGCCTTGCTAAATGCAAAGTATAAAATAAAATGAGATGGCCCAATTAATTTAATATTTCATCAGATTTAATTCTTATATCAAAATATCTCTTTTTAGAAGAAACATACAACTTAGCAGCTTTTATATTACCAAAAAATGATACCTCGAATTACTCAAACATATTCTTTCAGTTATTATAACATACTTCTAGTTGATAGAAACTTATTCTGACTCCTATATTAAATGCATAATAGGATATAAATAAGCTGGTTAAAATTTTCAAGGAAGATTGATATTTATATCGCCTTATTAATGGGATAAGTACTATTATATATAAAATATACCATTAAGTATAAAATATACCAGTAAGTAACATACAGTTTAACTATCAATAGCTAATTTAATTTAACTAAAAATGTTAATTCTTAAACTATAATAGCAATATTAAAAACAACTAATTTTTATATTTCATGAATGAATATATATAATGATTTTCAATTATGAAAAAGATTTTCCATAAATGGAATAAACTATGCATATAACAGATAAAATCTAACAGAAAACGTTTTTATGAATTTTATTTTAATCCTAAAAATGTTAAATTAATATTCGCAACTTTGGAAAAATATTTTTAATATCGAATTTTTTAAAAATTTTAATTAATAAATGGATTTAAATTATTTTAATTTATACAAATCTAACATTTTTCCACTGCTCTATATACGTACCAATTTATAATGAAAAAGCAATACATTATTAATCATTGCTTTAGAATAATGGATCTTTATACATATTATGATTTATCTATCATAAAATAGTTTTCAAAAATAATTTGTTCTCATTATATGACTTAAAAGATATATTTATCGGTCCGAAATTTTTTTAATGGTGTTGGTAAAATTAAAAAAACTTATTTTTTATTTTTATAGTTCACTTATCTATTTCTAAAGACAAATTTATTTAAAATACTTTAATTAAGAGAGCTGCCCATTTTTTACGTGTCCATATGAGGTTTCTGCATTTACGAATAAATTATTATCATTCGCAAAGGGAAAAAATATTCCCCGTAATCTTAAGAAATGCTTTTTTTTACTCAGTATTCTCTTTTAAATGACTGTATTTAATTAATTTTCAGCTACATTGCTTAAATTCAATAAATCCGTTTTTCGAATGTTTCATTCTCATTTTCTTTTTACATTTTTTGAAATTTGATAAATTGAAGTCCAAGATTTTTTCTGGCTTTATAAATGTTATTTGAAAATTCAAGCAATTAAAGAATAATTTAATGCTAGTGCCATATATATCACAGATGCGTATTTCGTACTTTATTTTTAGAAAAATCCTAAAAAAAAATTTCGCTTAAAAGGTTAAAACTGAAGATTCATATTAAATATTTATAGTTATTTTCCCTGATAATTTCTCAAAGCTAAATGTATTAGGATTTTAATTTTATTTATGATGAGATTACGAATAAAAATTAATTTTAAATTTATTTGTGTTTGCTTATTATTTCCTATAATAAATATCATATATTGATATATGTTTAATGATAAATAACATAGCAAAATCGTTTCATTTTAAGCTGTCCACGTTTTACACTTTTAATTTTTATGGTATGGTGTTTATATTGATTACTTATTCTTAGAATATGCTAACATTTTAAAAATAAAAATCTTAAGGTTTTAAAAATCTCCAAATGCTTAAAGTTTATAAAACAAGCCCTGAAAATTTTGACAATTAAATGTTATTCCTCAAATTGAATATATTTACTTGCATACTTAATTTCAAATAACATATATCTTACAGTAATTCTTTCAGTTTTAAATTTTGCTATAAATGATTTCCATTATATTTAATTAAATGAATCATTAAAAGCGGAACACTTTTCTATTTCGATCTGTATTTATCTAAGCTTAGTTCATAAAATTTACTTACATGTTTTACTGTTTACGAGTTTTATATATAGGAAATGCAATTGAGCTTAAAATAGTTACTAAAATTCCATCGATTCATAGAATAAATTAATTGCAATATAAATAAATGAATTTTTTGCGAGAGTTTATAATATGGTGAAGGGTTCTACGACAATATAATTGAACATTTTATACTTAATTAACAAATTATTTTTAATAATTTTTTAAATTAATTAACAATTTACAATCTTTACACGTTCTTTTTTAATAAATAAATTGTGTATAGTTTTAGATGGAATCAAATGAATTCCTTGTTTCAATACAAATAATACTGGATGTAAAATTGATATCGAAAATGATTTAAAAATTTAGAATTGTGTCTAAGCTTTATAAATAATTTTAAACTGTCTACTTGTTAATTTGTTTCAATGTATCATTCACTTTTGGACATTTTATATATTTATCAACCAAAATGACATATTTTGCATAGAAAACACAGCATAAAATAAAATTAAGGAAACAATGTTAAATATGCATTAACCCATAGATAATGCTTAGTCCTTTAAAATTATTGGTCAATATATATATCATGAATGATTCAGTTTCAATGTATGAAATGTTATTAAATCAATGAATTTAAATAACTGCCTATATATATTCACGAATATCTGCTTTCAATAATTGAGAAGTATATCTGCATACAAGTGTCCTAATAATTTGATGGTAATCAGAATATTTTATGTTTTAAAGCGCAAAGAAAGGATAAATGTGGAAACTATTTAACCTTATTGTGTTTATGGCAACGTATTATTTCATTATCTTGTCATTATTTTCATTAAATTAACACATAATAAGAGTATAAATATATTGTTCTTTTAAAAGAAAACTTATAAAAGTTGCTACATTTACTAAGGAAAATCATTCAAAAATAAATTTTGTTAATGTTAGACAATTTACTTATCATTTATTAAATCTAATACATAACAAAAATATACAGGGCTCGCAACCTCTCTAAAATATTTTACATTTAGATATATCCGTTTCGGGAAAAATATTGTTATCAGAAAAATTACTGCCATTCAACCTAATGGCTGCAACTTTTTAAAGCTTTTTTTTTATTTTCTGAATAGTAGTCAAGAATATTTAAATAACTGATGTAGTATGGGAATTATAACCAAAGCATTAAAGATCATAATTTTTGTTGCAGATTTTCAGTTGATATTTTAATAAATATCTACTGAAAATCTAAAACAAAAAGTTCTTCTTTCTTATCCACCAAAGTCAGGCGGAGTCAGAGAAGATAGGATCCCGTTGACTCTTAAAAAGTCCAGCACAAGAAGGGGAGTTGCATAGAGGTCCTCCTTAGAAAGGCCCATTCAATCCAAAATGTGCCGTGGCGAAGACTCGTGAACACAGCACTTTGTGCAGGAGTCGTACTTCTTTCTTCCCTCAAAAAACGAGAGGCACTTAATGTGCCCACTGGCGAGTCTTGTTAGTGTAGTTGAGGAACCTCTGTCACAGATATTGCAATTCCTGGCTCCCCCCCCATATACCAGTGGTGAGTTAGAGGAACCCTCCAATCCACCAAAATTTGTTCCTTTTTCCGGGAGTACAACTCCTAAAAGGTATGGGTAGATGGAGTTGGAATCGGTTGGTTGCATCCCTCCCTCGCAAGTTTGTCTGCAAGCTCGTTCCCAAGGATATCTTTGTGTAAAGGGATCCACTGTAAATGAATCTCGTGATGCTGCGAAATCTGTCTTAACTTATTCAAGATTGAGATACTAGTCAGGTCACCGATCAGAAACCAATTGAAGTACGTAGGGAGAATATTCTCCAGGTAGTGCCACCCTAGGCATGAAGGCTATTCCATTATGCTCAGCTAAAATCAGTAGGTGAATGAAGTCAAAACAGTCTTCTACCTTTAAGTGCTCTGGTCTACTATTGACTAACAGAAGCTGCATATTACCTCCTCATAAATTGTTCATTCGTTGAAAACAAAATGTATGATCATTCAATCTTTCGATTTTGCATTGATTTAAAAGAAAAACTAAGGCATAAATATTTCGTTTCAAATAGTTTAGAATAATGAAAAATTTATCAAAGCTTGTAGACAATAAAAGCAAATATTTATAAACCACATTGTACTATTTGGAATATTTATCGAATAATTTTTAGTTAAAATCGTAAGTATGCTGGGGTTCTTTAAGGAGAGTATTTTTTTGATAATAAAAAAAAACATTTATTGATGACTAAATAATAAATAATACGCATTAAATGAATTGAAATTATATAATATAATATTTTCTGATGATACATAAATTATTAAATATAACACCAAACTTTGGAATAATGGTTTTTTGAAAAAATGATTGCCAGAGTTTAAAAGAGTAAAATGTAGTTTTATAGTCAAGATTTACATTTTAGCATTTTAAAAATCAAAAGAGTAAAATACTGCTATATTTATTGAGATGATATGCAATTCCGTTCCAAGATTATAATTTAATAGAAAACTGATAATCTAAAATTAAAGGTGACTTCTAAAAATTAAGGATTTATAAAATATAGTTTAAAAAATTGAAGAAATATTAATAACACTTTTTGGAAGTGTTTTGTTGAATTTAATATAGGAATTAGGTCTTTACTGAAACAAGCATGTATTCTATTTTAATCTTAATAAAGTCATTGACAAATCGACAATCAAAGCCAATTTAAACCCTTTTATTGATTGCTCTGTTTATTTTAAAAAGAAATTTAAGAGATATATAATCGTTTGATGTGTAAGAATTTAATGGATAAAATTATTAAGCAAAACTGAATATATAAAGCCTACTTTTTTGTAATCTTGAAAAAAAGTTTTTCAATTTTATTCTAGCATAAATTATTTTAATAAAAAAAATGATACTTAGTGAAAGCCATATTACGTAGACATAATTATAATATTTTACATAAAACTATTAATAAGATAGTTAATAATGTTATTTATGCCGTAAAATAAAATATTTCATAGTATAGTAATATATTATACTATATCAAACTATTACAATTATATAGTTTTTAAAAGTTTCCTGGTATATATATATATAAATGGATGAACAAAAAATTAAATTATCAGAATATTTTCCATTAAAATGGTAATACTTAAGGAAAAAATAACTTTATAATCAACTAACTTGTCCATAAATTTTATCTTATTTTAAATAAAAAATACCGTGTAAATTAGCATATAAAATCTAAGTTATTACTAATTAACGCAAATTATTTAATTAATTTTAAATCCTTACATGTAATTACATGAAAGTTTCTTTCTCAAAATAAAAATATTTTTTAATTCAAAAATTCTTCACATATCTCATTAGCAAACTTTTTTGTGTGTTATCACTTTCAATAAATAATTTTAAAAATGAAACTTATTTTCTGCTTTTTTACACAAGATAAGATTTTGGCCTGAACTAATCTTAAAGAAAAAGTTTAGAATAAAATTAAAAGAGGAAACACGTTTTTTTTTTAATTTTTGTTTTTAAACGCGATTTACATTTAGCAAATGTCTTTTAATTATTTTTAATTGTTTTATTTAAGGAATAATATGGGTTTTCCTTTCTTATCCAGTACTGATAATTTAATTATAAAAGTAGCGTTTTCCGAAATTTTTTTGTACGTTTATGGCTAATTACGACTTGCAAATTAACGTACTTATACTTTCTCTTGTTTAAGATTTAATTAATCAGTTCAAATAGGCATCGCTTTATTTAATTCTGTCGTGTTTAATGAGTTTAAAGACAATTGTAAAATTTAGCATCTAAAATAAATAAAAAAATTGAATAAAATTTATTTTCATAGGTTCTTAGAGAAGTGTTCTTAATTTGAGCTTTTATTAATCTAGAATTTTTGTTAGTTTTATTTTGATCTGTTTGAAATAAATATAGTTCAAGTTTATAATTGTTAATCTTCAGTATTTTTATTTCATAATAGATTTAAAACTTTAATCAAAAATATTATTGAAATACGTGGGAGATAAAAATGTTCCATTACATTTAAGCAATGATTTAAAATGAAACATGCTCAAAATTACTAATAACGAAAACATTTTTCTACAGAATTTATTCCCTACAATATTTCTCAAGCTTATAATATTTCTGATTATTTTTTTTTGTAATGGCGGACACTCTTGAGCTAGTAAACAACATTAGCCCATTTGCCGCAACAAGGCCGTGAACTCTGTTACTTATTTTATCGTTACCCAGTGGATACCTGTTAACCAAGTCACGGAGGTACGAATAGCATCGCCTACGCCACACCACCACAAACCCATTTATAGGGCGGGACTCATTCATCCATCATCTGAGGAAAGGACAAAAAACACAGAGAGAGAAAGAGAAAGTAGATCCATACCCGAGCCAGGATTCGAACCCAGGTTCTCCTCCTTCGTAGTCAGTTATGCTAACCACTAGACACGTTGGGCGGCACATTTCTGAGTATGACATTTCGTAATAAAAAATTTAAAATTATTTTTATAAGAAGACTTTAGTATTAAAATAATGCCATATTATGATGAAAAATGTTGATATAAATTTTTGATGAGCAAGATAGTTAATTTTTGGATTATAACTATGTTATTCGTATTTTGAGTACACAGGACAAGTGTGATGAAAACAATACAAAGAAGCTGATAGTTGAACTATATTGGTATTGTGTTTTTGTGTTGATTTAAAGAATAAAGTTAACGATGATACATTTCTATAAGTACATTTCCAGTATTTTTTTTGAGAAGTTCAATTTTACTTGAAATTTGAATATTTACCATACCTTTATTTTCGACGTTAATTGTTTTCCATTCCTATTGAACAATCCTTCAATCATAATAAAAGTTACAGAATACCAATTTATACCTCACATACACCTGACCTTAACGTAAGGTCTTTTCAAAATCTAAACATTGATCATCACAAGAATATTTATCTCAGATTTTTCTCTTCGTCTTTTATTGACCATTCAGAGACACTGAGTATGCTAGTTTAATCAGAAATCATTTTCTGTTGTTTCTAAATTAATCTGGATTTATCCTAAAAGTGTAATATTTCTGTAGGAGTAGTCATCAGGCAATACATAAAAGAGATGTCTTCATAGGACACCCAGTTTGCTTTTTAAGCTGAAAAGATTGTATATTTGTTCTGCCCATGTAATATGAAAAAAACGAAATTTTGAATATTAGTCTTAATTTTTCATATGTTTAATATTTGTATCCACTTTTTTTATGTGCTGCGGCAGTTGTAAACTTCATCAAAAAACAATTTTAATAGTTTTATTTCTCTGTGAATTTTTTTGAAATCTGACTTCGAATGCGAGATAAGAATATTTGACAGATGCTTTTTATTATGTGTACAGAGAGCCAAGTGTAATAAGCTTTGGAGCCTAAATAAGACTAATTTGATAAGTTGTTTTTTCGTATTCTGACATGAAACACTGGGAATGCAAACTGTGGTCTCCCCTTTAAATTTAAGAAGCAGTGTCTCATAAATCTTAGATTATTTTTCAAAAGAAAGAAAACTGCTTTATTATTTGGACTTCCTATAATATGAAAGTAACCTGATTCTGTTAGTTTTGTTTTTACAATCTCCACGGGTATAAACTCAAAAATCCAGAGCTAATACCTTATCCTTATGACATTTTATTGGCTATTCCTCTTTCTTCATGAATCGAAAATCAAATTCGTTTCCAGGTAAATTGTTAACCATCCCTTCTGATTTTTTAGACTTGAAGAATCCAAAACTTCAATGCGTCTTGGCCGAACAAAAGATCTATGTAGGTATTTTACTTCAACCATCCACTCACATTGATCTTAACGCCCTGATTAAAAAATCTGGGTCTTTCAATAAAGCCATTGAACATTCTGCTTCCTAAACAACGAAAATTAAATTGTCTAATTGGACCTCCTTTTATTCATAAGGAAATCATTTTAATACAAAAAACAAAAAATTATATATAAAGGGGACAGCCTGGTATTCAAATGAACAAGAGCGTTTGGTATTACCTACAATAAAGTGAAATGAAGAACGTTTATAGATATCAGTTGTAAAGCTGTTCCTTTCATTATTAACTATAATGTAATTTCAAAACGTTTTTTTTTTTTAACGTACCGATTGTCAAACAATATGCATGTGCACTAATTAGGAATTCGGTATGTTTAAAATAATATAAACTCATTTACATCTTCATTGAAAGAAAATATGCAGGACATTGTTTTTTTTCTTTTCAATGATTAGAGAGTTATCAGTTTCATGATCAACAAGAGGTTAATATGAATTTAACTTTTTTATTTGTAAGTGGGACAGCTATAATTAGTCTCCAATGATAAAAAAAAGTGTTGAATAATTAAATAGTGAAGCATGAACCAAGAATATGATTCGAAACAGTGTAATTAGTTCACAGTAGTATTCTTAAACAATATGCTTTTTATTTTATGTGTTATGAAGCAGTTTTTCAAAGCTATTCCAAATGATGACTACTGTTTCAAGTATCTGTGCAAAAAATTTCCTAATTTATCCAATCTCATGATGAAAGAGGAAATTCTTATTGGCCAAAATGTTTGATAAGAATACACTTGTCGACCACTGTGGTCACTGATTTATATTAACACAAAACGGACACTAAATTCAACGGAAAAGATGAATACCAATAGGATATTTAATTGAAAAATTAATGTAAATGAGTTAAATTTTTCTGTTTTGTTTTTTGCAATAAATAAAATATCTCAAAAAATTTTTTTGTACACTTTCAACATATTTGCTTCTTTTATTTGGTTGTCTATTTTATACAAGATACCTTAACAGAGAAATAAATAAAAAGTTTATTTTTATAAACTGATCTGTAGATTGAGGGGATAAATTAAACTCAAAAGAATATTTTGTTTTATTCCTCTTCTTTCTAATCTCCATGTCTAGCAATATACTAGACGAGGTCCACGAGTCCATTCACTTTAAGAAAATAGAAAACAAACAAAGGAGACCTGAAAAGGTCCTCAAGAGACAATGCCATTCATTCAAGCATATGAGCCGGTGATGCCGGTTCATTTTGACATCTAAGACAATTTGGGTGCACCTTTAGACCCCTCTCTAAAGTAAGTCTTCTCAGTTGCCCACTGAAGAATCTGGAAAGTGTTGTCTGGACATGTCTATCACAAACAATAGCAAGGGGTTTTCCAGAACAATCTGCTTGATACCAGAGATGACTCGGGGGAACAAGCCAAGTCTGATTGTCAGTATGTCTTCTAATGTCAGTGATGTCAGTGAATTGGTAGCTGGTAAATATTCTTCCGAGCCCTCCTTCGCCAGAACATCTGCCATCTCATTCCTCCAAATGTCAACATGCGAATGCCAATTAATATTTTGATTGGACGAAATGACTATTTAAACAAACAAAAATATCGACTACAGGAAAAAATCATTTGCATCACTAAGAATAGATTTTTTTTTACATTGGTTTACATAGATAAAAGCTAAAATTGTTCTATATAATTCCTTTTTGAATAGAATTTTAGAAAAAGTATTGATAATGTATAAAAAATGGAAATAAAGTAAAAACTCGAGATCATTTTTGAAATCTGCACATCAAGTAACATAAAATCCAAAAAAAACTTTTTTTGGTTCCTAAAAATTTTAATTTAGTGAGGGCTTGTGATATTATTTAATTATGTTCTCGACTGGTATTTTTAAATACATATGATTTATTATTGTCTTACTTTTTAAAGTAAAAAAATATGTCTGTAGAGATTAGTATTCAAAATTATTATGTATTATTATATAAAATATCTCAATTCTTATATAGTAGTTTTCGACATCGTGTTTTGGATGACTGTACGGAATAAATTTGTTATGAGACATTTGATAATCAACCAAGTATTGCCTTCTAAATTTTTTTTTTTAAATAGTGTCAATTCTATTGCAATTTCTTAAGAATAAAACCTTGAAAATTATTCTTTTTTGCAAAAATCTCTTTATAACAAATAAACACTTTGATCCTATGTCGGCTAACATTCTTTATTTCATTAAGAATATCAAAATAGAAATAATAATAATTTAATACAAATATCTAATGAAGAAATACCCGAATTAATTATTCATACTTAAATTAAAAAAGATGCAATCTATATATATAAGGAGTTTTCTGGAATGTTTATTTTCAAGAAATAATTTATTTACATCCTTAAACAAACGTTTATACACAAAAAAATTAAATTATAACACTTCATATTATGCTATAATGCGCGCGCGCACACACACACACACACACACACACACACACACACA
>JAPDSC010110571.1:0-23865 GCA_026290005.1 Latrodectus geometricus | reverse complement strand
TATATATATATATATATATATATATATATATATATATATATATATATTAAAATTTGAATTTGTTGCTATGCATACTACATTACTATGTTTGGTGATATCAAATTTTTTTTTTTTTTTTTTATTGAATGCATTTTTCATTTCATTGCTTTTTTATGTGTTAAAAGAACAAAAATTTATCTTAAAACTTGAACTCTTATTTATAATGCTTCACCACCTTATTTAATCTGTACTCTTCAATCAAAAATTTATGTAACCTATTTATCACTTATCTCTTAATTTAAATACTTCAAAATTATAATTACACATTTAATTATAAACATCTTTTAAAATTTTACTTTTGAAATTTATTTTATTAAACAAATTTAATTTATCAGTTTGTCTAATAGTTAATATAATTGCTATAATCTGAAAAGCAAAAGTGCTTAACTCAGTTTATCAAACAATTTAAGAGCATTTGCTGTGAATACAAAATTTTTTATACATACATAATTACAAATCTAAGACCTAAATATGTTATATTTATTCTTCCAATTTAATTTTATAATGTATTAGAAAATTAAAAAAAAATGATTTTTTTATTTCAATTTTTAATGAATTTAATTCACAATAATTTAGTCCTGAGCATTTTATGTAGCATTGCTGCATAAAATGCTCAGGACTAAATTATATATAAGATTGCTATTTATTTGAATGATTTCTGAATTTAAATTTTTGTTTAAAGTTATGATTTAAATTTAACATTAAAATATTTTAGCTTATCTCCATTTCTGCACAAGGATGAATCAGAACAGTTTGAAACTTCACAAAAGCATCCGTTTTTTAAATTCAAGGGTGAGTGAAATATTTGTTACTTATTTTAAAATACTTAATTTTAAAAGTGATTTGGTTGAATGCAAATTATTGCCACTTAAAAAGTTTTTCTATTTCTGATACTTTTTTTTATATCAAATAGAACCATATTAGTATTTAAATACAATGCTAAATAATTTAATGAAAGAAGAAAATATACTATTAGCTAAGCTATGATAAATGTCTTACTATTTTAAGGTTTTATTTAAACTTAAAATTTAATTTTTCTTTAAATTAAGATTGATATAAAAGAGTAGGTAAAATCCTGGAGTCCTGTCCTAATTGCTGCACAGATTTCTTGCAAACATGAATTACATCTTTACACTCAATATCTGATTGCTAAATACTGATTGCAGTCAAACTTCTACTTTATAATTGCATGATATTTTAAATCTCAAATATTAAAATGCTATTAGCAAAAAACTAATTTCACAAAGATTATGTAAGGAAAAACAAATATGAAGTATGCAGTCTACAATAGTTGATGATTGGGCCATAAAACTTAATCAATAATGTAAATCACAAACATTTTTTTTATAAAAATTAGTATTTTAATTAATCAGGTGGTCGCACATACCTTATAAAAATTGCAATGTAACGCAATGTTGCTACAAAAAAAAAACTCTGGGCAATAAAGCTAAATCTATAATGTAAGCATACATTCTTATAAAAACTAGAGATTCTAATTAATCAAAGTAACCATTCTGAATAAATCTAAATACAAATATATGAAATATTTATAAACAATATTTAATATGTAGCATTAAATATTAAATAAATAATATAGAATGGCTTACCTAATCATTGCTTTTGGAATCATTGGTACTAGTCAGACAATAGACAGATTTTATGGCTTTCAAAAATTATGCCACAATGTTCTTGAAGTGCATAGGTTATTAAATATATTTTGCCTGGAAAATAGTTATTCAAAATAATGCAAATATAAAAATTAATTTATTTTATAAACTTTCAGAATAAAATTTACTGAAGAAATTTAAAATAAAAATTCACTGCAATATTCAAAAATGTAACCTTAAAAAAAATTTCTAAATATAAAATTTAAATCATCCACTCTTCAAAAGCTTAAATTGTAATCAAGTAAAAACAAATTTTGTGCATGTACACCATCACATCACGTCATACAAATACAAGAAAACATTCCATCGAGGTAAGCCAGTGTAGCACATTGTATCACCCACAGGACCCTATAATACTTTAATGTTTTCAGTAAAATTTTACTTATAATCTTTTTCCAATCTAGTTTTTATTGAAATATAATGTTCTTTGTTACAAATAGAAAATGCACTTTTCTCTAATATTCTATGTTTTTATAATTACTACTGTTTCATTTCTATTGTTGGTTAGGAATGCAAAGTGTCTGCATATAAAAAAGTTTTTATTATTTTTTTTATTTCTACAATTTGTTCTCATGAAAAATCAGTATAATTATATATTCAGAGAGTCTTATAATGATTGTATATTCAATCTTATTATGTTTACTACAATAAATACTCTGTGTTGTAATTTTAATTTATTGTTCATTTTCCTATATTATTGCTAATACTAATTTGAGACTGATGTATGCAGTAGTAGTAAATCAGAAGCAGTAGTAGTAGTAAATCAGATGTATGCAGTAGTAGTAAATCAGAAACAAAGCTTCATAAAGCTTTGTTTCTGATTTACTACTACTGCATCTATTACATATATGATTTACTACTACTCAACAAAGCTTCATAAAGCTTTGTTGAAACTGTAAATTATTGACAGTGATTAAGTTCTTTATATACACAACTGTTGCCTCTCTTTTTTAATGAATGTTTACTTAATGAATAATTCTTAAAATGTGTTGGATTTTAAGCTATAATATATTTAAGTTATATTTAAATTCTTAATTTGCTAACAATTATTTAGTTTTCTCATGTATAGTGTATTATTCTTGAGTATGAAGTAAAAGGTTTATTTTAAGAAACTAATTTATATGCATTAGTTAATTTACATACAAATAGTTTATTTCTAATAGAGTAATATAAATAAAAATTATGCAGTTTCAAATAATTTTATCAGTAATATATATAAGAAATCATTTTTAAAAATTATGTATTAAGAATTTAACATATGAAAATCTGATGATTTTTTGTATATATCAATAATAACTTTTAATGAAATTAAATCTTTTGTTCTGTGAGAAATTTTTATCAATCTTATTTTTTATAGCTCATGATGTCCCCATATACTCAATAGTTTCAAATAAGCACTTAATAATTAGGTATGTTCTTAATTAAATGTTTTGGTAATTAATGCCTTTTTTAACATAATGATCTCTTATATTTGTACATTTTCAAATATTTTCTTTTTATAAATATTTTACTGGTATATATATATAAAATGGAAAATACAATATAGATCAAGGGTGGCCATGACATTGGCTGGTAGATCGCGAAGACATTTTAGGTAGTCCACGCGACCACATCGATAATGACCTCGGATACTAACAATTTTATTTATTACTTATGACATAGAATCAATGAATTATTTAAAATAAAAATTTACTACAGCCTACCCTTTGAAATCCAAAACAAACTGTGCAAATATTTACTATTTAAAACCTAAAATTGGACATGATGAGCGTGATTAAAACATTCAAAGAAACTAAAGAAAGGTATGCATTTCAATTAAGAAAACATGAATTGAGAAACTTCAAAAACGTGAAAGAAAAGTGCATCCATAATACAAACCGAGATTTCAAAAATTTCGCTTAATACTTGTTTTGTTTGAAGAATTTGAAAGAAGATTCACTGATTTAATTAGGTTGAAAGAAATGCTCAATTTTATGACATTTCCATTTAATGAAAATTCAACATTGATGAAGTATCTGAAAGAATGGGATATTTAATAGATATCATATCTGTCACAGTTGAGGAAGAAATTATTAAATTAAGATGCAATATATTTCTTAAATCCAGAGCATATTTAGCAATACTGATTTTTGGAAATTAATTTCTGAGGAAACGTTTCCAAATATTTGCAAATTGATGATTTTGTATTTGAAATCATACTTTGGATCGAGGTATCTTTGCGAATCTGCTTTTTCAACCATGAACAAAAAACAAACATTGATCGTATTTAACAGATGAACATTTAATTTCGTGTTTATGCATTGCAATAAGCCTATACCAGCCTCAAAATGATAAACGTGTCGCAGATATACAGTGCCAAATTTCAACTAAACGAAGTGAATAGGATGGTCAATTTTTTATGTATGAATACTTTGATTATTTTCCTCAGTAAATTTTTATTTTGTAAATACTAAGGGGTTTTTTTTTTTTTTTTTTTTTTTTTTAAGAAAAATTAGATAATATACCATTTTTTCTGTTACCGAAAGTAAATATGTAAACATATACATTATTTCTGTCATTGGTAGACCGCCTTCGATTTTTTAAATGTGGAGTAGACCCCGGATCCTAAAAGTTTGGCCACCCCTGATATAGATAATTAAAAATAGGTAATTATTGTAAATGTATTTTCCATTATTATAAAAAAAATTTCTTTTACATATCACTGCCAAATTAAAATCATTCATCAATTTCTTTTCAAAACATTCAATTTGAATTTTAAAAAAATTAACATTTATTTAAAATATTTTCAATGGAAAGAAACTTTAATTGAAATGACATAGATGAAGATGGATTGAGTTTCCTACTTTCATAATTATTTACACATTTTTATAAGAATGAATTTATTTTACATCTTCCTTTACAAATTTAAATAAGTTTAGTTGTCATTATAGATAAAATTAAACTAAACTAAAAGTAGATGGAAATAGGTTTTAAAATAAAAAGTATCAACTCCACTTACGATAAGATTATGAAGCTTTTAAATTTTACAAAGATATATTGGATAATATAAATAGCCTTCTTTCCTTAAATTTCCTTATATACATGCAACACATAATATATAGTCGCTAATTGACTGTGCTAAAAAATTAGAGTAAGAAGCTTTATATATGTCAATAAATCCATACAATTTTATAGCATGGTCATATGTATATATCATATCTGTATATGACATATATCATGACCATCATACTCCTTAGCTGCTGACCTGTATGGTTTGACTGTACAATGTATGATTGCTAGTTGAACTAGTTTAAAACTTGTTAGTGAAAATACTTAATATTGTATGGATTTATTGTCATTTAATATTATTGTCAAAGCTTTGCAATTTGTTTAAGATAGTCGATTTTCGACCACAAGATATGTGTTATGTGAATATAAAGAAATTTAAGGAAAAACGTTCATTTTTGTTAAGCATCATATTTCTTTAGAAACTAAAATTAATGGCTTCATAATATTAAAAGGAGTTGATACTTTTTACTTTATCGGTAATGACTACCAAACACTTTATTTAGATTTTCAAAGGATTATTTAAAATAAATTTATCCTTAAAAAAATGCTTAAATAATTATAAAATTAGAAACTGAATCTATCCTCATCTATATTGTTTCAATTATTGAAATTTCTTTCTATAGAAAATATTACTTAATGAACATTTTTAAGTAAAGGTTAAACTTTTTTATTCAAGTCAAATGTTCATAAAAGGAATTAAATGATTTTAATTTGGCAGTATCATTTGCAAGAAAATTTTTAAAGTAGTGAAAAATACAATATTTACAATAATTATCTATTTTTAATTAGGATTTTATAGATAAAATCAATATACATTTTACACATTTCTATAAAATTCTAATCTTTTATTAATCTAAAAATTACCAAAATGAAAATCCTATCATTTTCATTTCTCAATTTTTAGACTTCTAAGTTTTCTCTATAAAAGTTGTATTTAAATTTATTGTATTTTTGTTTCTTCCTGTGCAGCCAGAGTTTTACAAAACTGTAACATTATTTTTTAAGATCTTAATTCATCCATTGGCCAAAGAATTAAAAATTTTTGAGATTTTCATTTATACTTGTGCCTAATTTAAGGATAAAGTATGCATTTTTTTTGTGACTTGAGTTTCATGTAATTAGAATGCTAGGCATAAGAATACATTTTACAATGAATGAAATAAAATGGAAAAACTATATTATATTTCTTATCATTTTTGTTGGGGTTCATGTAGCAGCACCTTGATTTCTACGATAACAAATCTTACCAGATTCTTAAAAGCAGCCATAACAAAACTTTTCAAAAGTCATAATCATAATCCATAGTCTGTCTAAAACATTTAAATTTGCTTTGAAAGTAGACTTTACTATGTGAATATTGATATAAGGTTATTAATTCATTAGTCAGTGTGTGTGTATATATATATATATATATGTATGTATTTTATAATGATATTTTATTATATATCATTGCTCTTAGTTAGAATTTTATTATTTATTTATCTTTTTAGTGGAGGTGTTGGTGAATTAAAAGTTTGGAAATGGTCTGATGTGAAAAAGAAAGATGCTAAATCAATATGGACTTTTCTCATACCTCAAGGGTTGAAAATTTTTATTTAATTTAAAATTCATATTTTAATATATATTTTAGAAATTTTTAGAACTTTTAATTAAATTTATCATTTACTATAAGAAAAAATTGTCATCATAATGTATTTTGATATTAAATATAAAAATTAAATGCTTATTTTGTTACAGGGATTGTTTAGCTAAACCTGAAATTAATGCAATGGTTCTCACCAAAGTGGTATGCAATAACCATTTAATTTTTCTTGTATTATTTTATATTCTTATAGAGAAGTGATGAATATTTTGTAAGTGTTTGTAATGTATTGTTTTTAAATATGAAATAATAGTGTAATAATGGTTTCTATATTTTAATCTTTTTCTCTTTAAAATGATGTTCTAATTTTAATGTTTTCAAGAAAGTTGATGAGAAGCCTATTTGTTATATATTCAAGTTTCTAAAGAATAATGAAATTTTTATTAGAATTTTTTTCTATAAATAACTGATGTCAATTTATATATAAATAATTTATTTTATTATACATGTTTGTTTTATCAGATAATACAAGTGTTTTATTTGAATTATTGATTTTGTCATTAGCATTCATTGAAGAAGCATTTCATAGAAGTCACTAATGTTACGTTACAGTTATTAAATTCTTTTTCTGTGTATATTTTATAATATTATGATTTAGTTAGGATTATATGTATGTTGCTGTTTTGATATTTATTTTCTAATTTCCAACTTTCTTAAAAGGACATGGGTTTTATTGAAATTAATATTTGTTTTATTTTGAAAGCTAAATCATTTTAATTAACATTTGTTGCTTTTGAAACCTTTTAATAATTTTGAAATTTGATTATTGACTTTCTATTCTATAAATAGATATTATGGGAATAGTTTTTGTTCTTAAAAAAATTATTTTAAGTTAAAAGAATTTTAAAAAGATTCTAGAGAAAACTTTTTTGTTTTTAAATATATTATACTATAACATCTAACTGAATATTTATATAATATTGAAAAAAAATCATTACTTAAGATATAACTCATTTAAGGAAGAACATATTTGCAATAAAAAAAAGTTATTATTTTCAATTTGTAATTTAGTTATTCTTGTTTTCAAACCATATTAAATATCTATAATATCTAGTATATTTTTGAGCTGAAAGTTTTTTTTAATTTAAACTGTTTCAGAATTTTGATTAAAAAACAGCAAAATTAATAAGTAAATAAATAAAAAATATCAACAATTTTTGCACTAGTATATTTTTTAACAGTTACATTGCAGATAATTGTTTAATAACTTCATTGAGGCAAGCAATTATTATCTGTACTTTTATTCACTAATTTAGGAATGTTATTTTTAGAATGGAGATGGAATATTATATGTTGGCTGTGGAGATGGAAACATATACTGTCTTGATATAGAAAAGAAATCACTTTTGGTATTTACTTTAAATCATTATTGCTTAAAATAGTCAATTTTTCATTTACTTATGTATAAAACTTAATTCTAATTACATAAAAATACTTATAACAAGAAAATATTAAAATTCTATGTACTTTCCTTTTATATTACTCATCTGCTGTTTAACCTCATTAGAGTAAACTACTAGAATGAAATGAATAATTCACTTGGGCTATAATCTCATTTGCCCTAAAATAATTAAAATAACTAATTCTGTGTTCCAACTAAATTCCTTTTATGTAGGTGTGCAAAAACAAATGGCATTTCATTAATAATATGCATTTAATATGAATCATTACAATTAAAATATGATTCTCTGTTTAATAATGACTTTGTTTACTTTGAAATTTTCACTTTTTCTTCTGAAAATTATTTTTAGAAAAATAAGATGTTCTTAAGTGTTTGTAAAAAATATCTGAAATTCTAACTATCAATGATTGAATTATTATTTCCTATAAAAACATTAAACACATTATATTATATTTTAATTATTTTTTTGTGATTTTTTCAAAGTTTGTATTAAAAGGACATATGGATGGCATAAATTGCTTAGATCTTGCTAATAGTGGCCAAGAATGTGTATCTGGAAGTGAAGATGGCTCTGTTCAACTATGGGGTAATTTTTGTTATAGTTATCTTACTTTGATTATTTGATAAGTGTTAAAAATAATTTTAACTTTTCATTCATTTGAATTTGTGATTTGTCTTCAAAATAATTTGTTGAAAATTCTTTTATTAAAAATAAATAATATATTTATTGTTGTTAAAAGAAAGTTACTGTAAACTGTTGAAAAATGTCAAATTATTATCATATTCTTCTTAAATTGATTTCTTTAAAATTCTATTCTATCTATCTTACGGTTTTGGACTGCCCCAGAAACGTGCTGAGGGTAATCCATAACTATATGCATATATGTGAATTATGATTTTTTTAAATACTTAATTACTATTCACAGCAACTTTTTATTACTGGGAACAAAGATTACAAATTTAATATAGCGGAGAAAAAAAGCAATATGTCCTTCTTTCTAGAGAAAGTTATTTTTAAATAGTAAGAAACTCCTTGCTCATTTTTGCCTTTTTGCTATAACATGTTAAGGGAGACTCAAAACTGGCTAGCATGAAATTATTATAGCTAGAAATTTATATTGAAATCAAACTAAAAGGTTTGTTTAGAATTGTTAGGAAACTTCAACAAGTTTTCGTGGGAATTATTCTTTTCCTTTGAAGATACTGTGAAGTGAAGAAGTGAAAAGAAATGTGATAAAGCTAGATTGCTTTACTTTAAGAGCTTCAGCAGTGTTTTTTCCTTTGCCATTAAATAATAAAAAAAAGGTCTCACAACATTCATTAGAAGATTGTAGCCTTTAATTTTCTTAGCTGAGCAATTTTTGCAAGCCAAAGGCCACTAATTAATAGGACCCATTAATCACAGATATTCAGATGTTGCTACTATTGGACTGTTGAATAAGACAAAAGTTCCTGATGGATCTAATGAGTTACACAATCAGTTTGGTAAATTAATTCATTTGCAAAAGTAAGAAATATAAAGAAAAATATTAATTTTTTGAAAGTCAGTCTTGATTGGATCAACCTGAAAGAGGTTGATTTTCTCTGCAATTCATTGCAGAAATTAGATGGAAGTATGCAAATATGTTAAATAAAAATCAAATGCAGTTTCATGTTGTCAAACTTATAAAGAAATCAATCATACAAAAAGGAGCATATTGCAGGATTACAAAGATTGCAATAAGGATTTTATGCTTCGAGGTGGCCATTGGAAGGTTGTGAATGCTGAAGCGAAATAATCAATTACTGGTTTTACTCAATTCTTCTTCATTCATCATTCTATTAATTCACGATTCTGGAAACAATTTCTAACCAACTGGGTAACTTCACAAATATCTGTATCTGATTACCCAAGGACCACAATCTCTGTAAAATATTGCCATAATGTTGTTATTAGTTTAGTTGAATTGAATAGTGACCATGGCTTTCATAAATACAGTTGTCATTGGTAAGATATATGCTTCACTGATTCAAATAATACATAGTAATAGGTCATACATTCAGGAACAATTAAAATTTCTGTTGTTCAGTGGAGCAAATTCAAGTGGCTTAAAGTATCTGATTAAAACTAAGACAAAGTTGCTTTGAGGAATGAGTCATTATTTTCTCTTCAACTCAATGGGGAATGTGCAAGGTAACCATGATACACATGCAATTTATTCGAAACATCTTCGAGTAATGTGCATTTCAAGGTGTAAATGTCATAGTTTGAATGGCAACTTTTTTGAGGTATCATACCAACCTGTATGTCAACAGGTGGATTCTGCCTGGCTATATAGTATTATTTATGATATTCTAAATTCAATTGTAAGAGTGTTAGTTGCTGTAGTTGATTTTGATTTAATTTATATAGATGATAATGTTGTTTTTCATAGAACTGAAACATCAGTAATTACTTTAAGAGTGTGGGCATTGTGTTTATAAAATGGCTGGTGAACTTGCCAAAATCTACTAAAAATCTTTGCCTTGGCTTTGGCTATGTTGTGTGCATAGGTGTCCCCCTCCCAGCCACTCGTTGGCTTGGAAACTACAAAATAGAAGGAATAACCGTAGTTATTCCTGTTTTTATCAACCAGTGTTAATTCTGCACTGGTTGATAAAATCAGGTTTACCCTGCTTAAAGTTCAAATTTCAGTATTTTGGAAGTTCTTTGGAGTGTGTTAAAATTTTTTCTCCCTTAACTATAGTTCAGGAATGATACTAAGGGTTTATCAAATTAGTTTTAATGTTCAAACTATAATGTTACTTTCACTATCACTGTATTCAGTACTGCATCAATAAATTTATTATTAATTCAGAAAAAATGAATATTTAAGCTTTGATCAGTTATGAATTATAAAATTTTAACACACACTTACTGCTTACTAAATCTGTGTAATTTTATAACTCTGTCATCCATAATAGATAATTTTAAAACCGAAAATAAATAAAAGTTTAAAAAAAAATCTATTTGAATTACATCTCAGATATTTATTTATATTAAAATTTAATCACTCATTTTTATAGATATATCTGCTTTATGCTGCAAATCACACAGACACACTGTAAATATTTTGCTGCATTGAATAGAAGCATCCATAAAAATGAATTCTTAAATTTGTGTGTAAAAAATTTTCAATTAGTTGTGCAATATTTATTTTTAAAATATAATCAACAATGGTAGTGTTTGATGATGAAGTTAAAGTACTTGAATAATGAATAAAATTGAAGTACTTAAAATTAAAAAATGACAATGTCAGTAAATTAACTGAGTTAATTTAGAAGTCCGATATATTAAATTAATATCAAACATCTATCAATTCCTTCATAATATGTGAAATTTAATGAATTTGATCAAGTCGTATCTCACCATAAAAAAAAAAAAAAGAAATTCCTGTATTGTTCCATGTGATACCAAAATAAAATTTTATTAACAATATTTTCAATTAAATATTAACAGAAAGTGTCAGGTTTTGGAGATTAAAGGAAATCAAAAGTTAATTTCTAATTTGTTGTTTTCTAATTATAATATTTGAGTTCTTATATTTTCTTGATATTTATAAACTAATATAGAATGGTATTAGTGATCTAAAAGTAGCTAATGGTATCACTAAAAGAAATTATTCATGTATACTTGAAACTTACAGATTCCAGAAAAGGAGGATCAGCTATTCACATTCTTGAGCCTTTCAAACACAAGGTATTCATGAATTTTTTCTGCTTTAAGAATTTATGTAAAATACTTTTTTTTAAATTTCTTTATATCTAATGTTGATTTCAATGTTTATCTATGTAGATGGTAAATAGACCAGAACAAGGAAAATGGATTGGTTGTGTAAACTTTGATTCTTCTGATGATTGGCTGGTATGTAAGACTTTTCCATGTTGGAATTTGAATTAGGTGTAGTAATAATAACATTTGTTAAAACGTTCTGATTGTGATATTTATAAATATAAATCGTTTTAGTTTTAAAAGAATGCAGGAAGTTTAAAATAGAAAAAGGAAACTCATTTGGGAAGAGAATGCGTCCAATTATTTTAAAATATACTGTTATAATTACTAGAATTTAAGTGTCATCCAAAAATACCAGAGAATAAATAAAAAATTTAATAAATATTAATGAATTAAAGAATAAGTAGAACTAACTGCATTGAAAACTGTCTCTATCATCCTTTTCTGTGAATTTTATTTTTTGAGTTTGGGCTCAAATAAATTTGATAAATTTCTTATATTTATGCTAGTATTTTTTTTACCTATTATATTGATGTTCCAATTGCATAAATGCAATCTAGTATTAATATTTTTATGTACACCATAGCAATCAGTATAAATTTGAAATTTAAATAATGTGGTGATGAAATTAAATGCTGTTTGATAAATCTTTTTCATTAAATAATTTATAGAAATATTTAAAATATATATTTATAAATAAAAGTTTAAGTGTTAATTAAATTTATTATTAACATGAAACAGTTAAACAATTATATTGGTTGAGATAAATTGCATCATTATTTATGTATAAAATTGAAATGTATCTATTAAAGTAGGATCTTATGTATTCTCGAAAATATCTTAATTCATATTATTTAACTTAGATATTTAAGCGTTATTTTTGAATAATATAATTCTTCTATATTTTTTTGATTCAGCACATCATTTTTTAGTCACCAAAATTTAAAAATATTAAATTTATATTTTAATAATAAAAACAAATTTTTGAAAAATATATGTAAAAAATTTCTGTTTACTCTTATATATTTTATTCACTGCATTGTTTGTCTAATAAATATGATGTATTTTAGCCTACCAGCATAGTTAAACATTGTATACTTTTTATTAGTAAGCACTGTAAAACTATAGCTGTTTTTAGTTAGTATACTTATCAACTAATTAATTGTCCTGTTGAGGAGTCTTCAAATCTTACGTTCATCTAATAGAGCACCCTTTCTTTAACAGAACAATATTTAAGTTAGACTCTCACCTCTGCATTCAATATTTGTAGTAGTTTAAAATCTATTTTGAATCATTCAAAAGAATAATTGCATTCAAAAAGTGACTGAAGAGTGTACATGTTAAATCTACTGCTTTCATTTGTGACACTGCACATGTAACTTTAGTCTTTTTATCTTAAAGTCAAATTTATTCATTTTTTTAATTTTAAATTTACTTATGATATAAAAAATAAATTAATTTTCTATGGTTTAGAGAAAAAAAGATTGTAAAATGAAATATTTATTTACAATTGAATTAAGCTAAAATTAAAAAATGAATGTAATGATTCAAAACAATAATTATTTTGCAACTTCCTTAGTGTTATATAAAACATATATATACATATATAAAAACATTAATAAAAATGTTTATCTTTTCCAAAGTTATATAATTAAATCAAACCTGTATTATTTTCAGGTTTGTGGAGGAGCTCCAACTCTTAGTGTATGGCATATAAGATCTCTAGCTCCATCAACCAAATTAGAAAAACCTGGTATTCTTTCTTATTCTGCTGTATTTTATGAAGATACAGTAAGTGAAATTTTTCTCATTGTAACTTTTTTTTCTTTTGAATTTAGAGAAGATTTCTAAGTAATTTCCTAATATTTTTATTTCTTAGTATTAGATTACATGTTTTTTCCATTTCCTATAATATTCCTTTTGTGTATATTAAGTTGAATTTTTTAAATCCTGTAATATAGTTAAAAATTTATACACAGGTTGTATAAGTAAAGCAGTTAGCAGTTACAAATTCTTAATGAAGATAGTGCACCTAAATAATGGGAAATTATATAGTAATGTATGGTTGGAAATGTTTTTCTTGTCAGTTTTGAGTTGAGCTGAAAGCCAAATGGCTTACACTCTGGCCTTTAGTTTAACAGTTCATAAACTCTAATTACTACTTAGGCGGGGATGTTCATTGGTGTTCAGAATCCACTTTTAGCGATAGGCCCCAGTATAATTAGCCCTCATGAGCAGAAAATGACTGTTCAGCAATGAACAAACCAAACCTGCCATGTTTGAAATAACATAAAGCATGAGAAAGGAAAGGCATAAAATGGGTAAAAAAGCATGTTTAATATTCTTATTAATGAAGAACAAAAAGAAAATAAATGTACAGGGATGACAATCATTATCAAAGAAAATGTTCAAAGTTACCACCTCAGGCTATGATGGAGGCTTCGGGCCCTGATATTTTGGAAATCCAACAAATTTTGGAGATTCAAAAATACCAGACATGTCCTAGATGTTTCCAGCATTTATTTTGTTTATTTTTATGTTATTTTATTATAAAAAATATTTTTCATAAGAACCTAACCTAACAGAAAAAAAAGAATTTCTGTTTGATAATTATTGAAATATTTTTATTTCTCCAGTTTTGTTTCTATGGATAAAAATTTTCTTATATTTCACTGTTGTCCTTAAAATTGCTGCATTAAAAAGGTCACATGGTACACCCATGAAATTTATGTAATATAAAGATATAAATGATTAGCTTTTTAACCTATTTTGGTAAAATAATCTGAAATAGCTATATCTAGAGAATGTTTAAGGCAAGAAATTGTACTCAGACACAAATTTATTTGAACACTCTTCCTTATTAAAAATCTGTGATTCCTCATGTAAGAAAAAGAAATGCTTACTAATGTTTTGATCCAAGTTTAATTATAGCCTACTGGGATTGCAAATCGCAAGATTGCTTTTTGTATTAGTCAAGATCCTGTCACTTTGGCATATTGATTCAAGATATGCATGAATTTTAGCAGCCCATTATCACTAACAACTGTGAAGATAGAACAATTACTCATGTAATCTTTATGGATAGTACAACTATGTCACAAATCCTTAGTCAAGAAATGTGATCTATGACAAGACCATAAATACCTGTGTAAATAATAACATTTGCAGCAGGATAGACTGTCAGCTCAGAGACAATTACTACAGTTTCTCTTGACCCTACATAACTGACCAAAACAATTTTAAGGGCTTGATCATTGAGTAACTTGGATGCAGGAAGAGTATAGTGCAGTGTTTTCAGACAAATCATGTTACATGTTAAAAAAAAATTTTTTTTCAGCTGCTACTTTAGCCAGTATGTTTATCAGATCTTTACAACAAAAAACATTTGACCTCTGGTTGTTGAAAGACTAGTTTGTCACCATATTCCAATCTCTACAATAGATAAACTGTAGCATTATTGTAAAGTGATCTACAGTTAATCCAATATTTACACAAAAATGTATGGATAAAAGAGTATTACAAAACTTTTCCATAAAGAAATAAGTAACTTTTGTTAGTACATGGGAGTTTTGTAAAAGGTGGAAAAAATGTTTTCAGTTTTATAATTCTGCAAAGCTTTTTATGTTTATTTTGAATGAAGCATTTAAAATTTTCAATATCTTTATCCTCAATACTAGGGATGTGTGACACAATATCAAAGAATCTCCTAAAACATAGCATTGGTTTGCTTAACCGCAGACAATAGTTGCTCTCTATTAAAATTAACTTTTAAATTTTTAAATAAAATTATAAAACCATTAAAAATTGATTTCCACAAATGTTTTTTTTTTTTTTTGTGTGTGTGTGGAAGATTTCATAAATTAAATAAATAATGTATCTGACAGTTTATGAGAGTTCTTTTTAAGTGATATATATGAAAAAACAAGATCTGAACACAAAAAAAGGTTATTTAACCAGTTTAAGAAAAATGATGATTTAGTATTAATTGGTTAACAGGTAAAGAATAATTTTCTTTTAAATTTGTACCTTGGTCTTTTACCACATTTTAATAAATTTATAAAATTTTAGATTTATAGAAACTCTCTTAAATATTTTGTAAAGTAGTATAGCTAAGAATTTGCACTTATGCTTATAAAATTAATATGCAAATTTCTCCAGACAGCTTCTCAAACAATTTCCTATATGATAAATAAAAAAAATCTTATTACTTGATATTAAATGTATAATTTTTTGTATTATTGCTGAAATTCTTGCATTTTAGATTTTTATGAATTTACTTTTATTTTTACTTTTTTGTGAACTTTGAAGAAGAATTAGGCTATCTGCTTGAAGTCAAAAGCTATGCAGTAGATAAAATGATAAATGAAATGGATAGTTTAAATTATTCGATGAGAATAAAACAACCAGAATTTATTTAAATTGATGGTTTCATGTCTTAACGTTTACTTCGGATAATGTTTCAAAATGAAATATTTTTTTTTAGTTAAATGACCATTTGAAACTATAAATGATATTATTGTTAATGACTGAGTAGTATGAAATTTGAGAAACTATGAGAGTGTTAACATAATCAAATAATGTTAACACTCTCATAGTAAAACTTTTAAAGGATATGTATCATAGTTAATTTAAAAATTAATACCAACATTCTCAGTGAAAGAAAACAAATCAAAATTTTATTTTGATAGAGAGAAGTTGTTTTTAAATCAAGTGATTTTTTGAAATCAATTTATCCCTAACTCCACATATTTGTATAAATTATCTGTGACCAGTAAAACAAGGGGGGAAAATCATTCAAGTAAGTTTAATGTTAAATATATACGTGTGTAAAGTATATTTTTTTAAGCAGAAGTTCAATATTAAAAAAAAAAAAAATACTCTAGATTATTGCAAATTATAATGTAAAATTGCATAAAATGGTCTATAGATATTTTAACTTGACATTTTCAATCTTGAAAATTATTTAAAGCGGCGCCTCTGAAAATATTTAATAATGGAAATATAAATCTCTAAGTCATAGTGGCAAAACAAAATTATTATCAACCTTTTTGGTATTCAAGAGTTTACCTTAATCCAATATATTTTAGAAATCATAAACTGCAAGGCTAATTTTTTTTAAAATATATAATATTTAGAAATAAATCATATTTACAGAACTTTTTTTACTATAATCAAAATACTTTTAGGCAAAGTTTCATTATTTAATAATAATCTTTTATTTTATTTCATATTGCAAATCAACACCAATTTTTTAAAATCCCTTTTAATTAATTAAAAGTTTTCAAAATTTTTAATATGGGTTTGATATCTTCTATACCTCTTATAATGAAATAATATGACATATACTTAACACTGAAGTAGGCATTTTTATTTGAATAGTAACTTATTTAATTGTTGTAAAATTTATGTTGAATTTGGTTCACTATTTGAATTTGTTGTTTTTCTAATACAATTATGTTATTTCCAAATTTGACCATAAGTTTTGTTTTTACGTTACTTACAGATAGTGTCTGGTGGGTCTGAACCATTTATTAATCATTGGAGTCTAGATGGAAAGTTGAATGTCGAAGTTCCATCTTCTTCATCTAATATATTTTCCATTGAAATAAATTCAAGTCCTTCTCAGCAGGTAAATCTTTTTATTTGTATAAATTATTTTATTTCTATTATTATTTTATTTGTATATATAATTTCTTTTAGAAACTTATTAATAAAGTGCATTGTTATTTTGCATTTAAATATGACCTTTATAAAGTTACAATAATTCTAATTTTACTTAAACAAAATCCCTTTTTTGTTTGTCCACCAAAATTTTGTTCAGTTTTGAATTGGCAATGGCTGCATGGAATAAAGTGAAACTTTTATTTTTTAATTCTTTGGGTTTTTTGCTTTACAATATATAAAAAGTATCTTGTGTAAATTCAACTTCTGTGCTTTCATTACATTAACTTTTTAATTCCTAACTAGATTATAATTTAAAAAACGCCTTGCAATATAACTTTTTTGTATGCTAAACTTATAAGAATTTGTATCACATTTAAACTTAAATTTTACTTATAAGGGATTTTTTAATTTTTTTTTAGTTTTTTATTTTGGTATGCTGTGTACAAATCCATGTTCATTTTCTTTTGTATTAATTTAATGTTTGACATTTCCTTTCCTAATTAACTGAGGTCACATAAATTAAGCATTTCCTCCCACTGAAATCCACTTAAGTGATAAAAAATGTAATTCAAATCCAAATTACAAATTAATTAAAAAAGACTTAAAATCATTTAAGCTGAATGCAACAACATGGGTACATTGTGCTGATCCTTACATAATATGAAATAACATTGTTTTACAATGTGTATCTAAAATTTTTGAAAAACTTTAATTTAATTGTTTGTATAATTAATGTCTTATTCTGTTAAACCTTCTTAGAAAACTTTTTTTGAATGAATGAAATATCAATGGGAATTTTGCACTTTTCTTTCACTTATGGAAAAGAATAGAAATTTTGTTTGGTGCTTAAATTAATATAAAATGCAATCACATTTTTAAATTTGTGTATTCAATTATATTTTTGTTATATTATTGTGGCTAGTTTTAAATTTAATTTATAAAATGTATAACAAATAAAAACTATTTAAAGACTTGGAAAAATTATTGTTAAAAGTAGTTTAAGTACAAATGCTAATTGTAGTTTCTTCATTAAGTATGCTGTATAATATCTTAAATAATATGAAAACATATTAGCATTTTTCTTATTTTCAGGTGCTTGCTGCAGGAGGAAGTAGTTATAAAATCGATCTTTGTACAGACTTTCGATATAAGGATATATCATTATATTTTTCTGATAATTCTAATGAACTTATTTTGTAAAAAAGATTCTAGTATTCATCTTGCTTTCATTTTGTAAAAAATTTCTACCCATCAATCATTTTTGTTAAAAATAAATATTTTCGTTTTAATCAATTTGTGTATTTTGTTAAAATTCAATAGAAATTTGTTAAAACTACAGGAATGCTTTTACAGAAACATTAAGATTGAGTTTAACAAAAATGAAAATAATGTGCCTAAATTTTTGTTTGTTGCAGCATAACAAAGAAATAAAGCTATTCATATACAAGGAAGCCATTTGCAATATGCATTTAGTTTGGAGTGTGTTATTTGAATTTGATTGCTTAGCGATCAACCAACTTGAACTTGGCATAAAATGTTTAGAAAAATCTAGAATTTTCGATAATATTCGAACACTGAAGGTGATCTTTTCTAAAATTGTAATTTTGATAATATTCTGAGTTGTTTATTGAGGGACCAAAGAAATCAGACGAAGAAAAATATTGTGTTTGATTATTTAGAAATAAGTTATATTTTGCTACTATTTTCTTAGTTTTTTTAGAGTTTGCAAAATAAAATTAATTACAGTTGCTTGTAGATTTTAATTGAAACCCAAAATGTCACTTTGTGCATGTGCCTCTTTGAGATTGACGATTTATAATCTTAAGCAAAAAATCTTGATTGTAAATTATATTATCATTTTTCATGTCAAAATTTAGATAAAAATTCATCGCTTGTATTTACACCTATACAGTAATTATTTTTATTACATGATATTTTTACAGATTTAATTTACTTACAGAACTGTTTATTTTCACCAATATGAAATTTTATGCTCATAATCTTTTTATTAGATAACCTAAAATTATTTATATTCAGTATTATATATTTATAATCTCTTTCCTTGATGCATTGAAGTAGCTTAGTTTCATTTATTAAATAAATGTTTTCATTAAATAATATAAATGTGTGAATATAATTTCATATTCTCTTCAGTTAGATACAAATTTATTCAAGGAATTAAACATGAAATCTTGATAAGAATTTTTGATTTACTAAAATGCAGAAATAATTTTTGCTATTTAAACTGCTTTATTTAATACATTGTATAATTGATTTGTTACAATAATGTCAGATTTAAACTAGATAAGTCCCAATGTAATTTAAGGTAAGCTCAAATCATTGAAAATTATGCGGCTCTTTTAATATACAATCGCAAATTATTTATCTCAAATTAAATTTCTTTTACAGCATGTCATTGTTTTCATTGCTAACTTATACATGGGTCCCCACAAAAAAGTTGGGTTCCATAGTTATAGCTTTATAGGTAATTCCTAAATCCAGCTCTAGTAGTAATTAGAATAAATGTTTTTATTTACATTAGTTCAAATCTCACTTACTTTAAAAAATGATTCTCCCTAAGGTGTTTAAATAATATTTGTCATATTAGTTGATGAAATTACTTGTAAAATAAATTAATTGGTAAGGTGTTTTTGATATCATTACTATAATTTATGTATGTGAATCTAAATGATACAGAAATATTTGCATTAAGCATTTTAATATCAAAATTCATTGATAAAATATCACATTCTTGTACTAATGGAAAATATCGTGTTAATATACAAATTAAAGCAAAAGTAAAGTATTCAAAATAAAAAATGCAGTCACAAATTATGTAATATCAACATACAATTTATTATAATGCAGTATAAAATAGAAAAGTATTTACTTAAAATAAAAAATTGTGGAATGAAATTCTTGTTTGTAATAAATTAAGGCAGTTTATTATTATTCGTAATTCTAAACATTCAATAACTCTTTTACATCAACAGAGCTTGTATCTTAAACAGTGATACTTAAACTTTTCATTTCAATAATGCTAGTATATATGTAATCACAAAAAATTGCTCTTATTTCTTATATCTATCCAGCTTAAGATAAATGACATTTAAAATGTTTTTAACAAATACACATATAATTTATTTTATAAATGTATATGTTGGTAAGCAATCACTTTGTTACATTACTTAACAAAACAATGCAATATTTCGAATAGAGTTGAAATCAGGCTATTTTTCTATTTTCACACCATTTTATATGCTTCAAGTTTATGTATTTATAAACTTATATAGTTGAGAACATTGTCAATATATAAAATGAGGACAACTCATCTAGCAATGAAATAATTAGTACAAACTCAATTATATGCATGCTAGCAAACCATGTATGTGTACAGTACGTACTTTACTGAAGTTACATTCTGTACTTATATTACAGTATATTTATGTACAGTACATAATTTTGCTGCAAAAAATTCGCATAATAGCAATGGTTTTTAAAAATACAATTCTTTTATCCGATCATTTTGATATATCCTTATGTTATTATACCATTTTTCAAATTAACATGAAATATTTAAGTTTATAGTAATTTAAGTCGATTTAATTTGAAAAATCGTTATTTTATTTCAATAAAAATTTTAATTCACACTTACCCACAAAATAAATTGACTTGATTTAAATTATTTTAAATTTAATAAAAGGTATTTTATTGGTTATGTCATACATAAATCTAGCTATACTGAATTTCAATTATACTTCATAAATAATATTTCAAAATGCAGTAGTCATATCAAAAAATGATCATAGTGACATTTGTTTGCTTTGTAATAAACTTATTTCATTATATGTTAAAATAGTATTTACATTTAATGTCAAAGCTGAGATCACAATATAAGGGAATAGACATAAATGCTTTGAGATTTTGGAACAAAAGGTATGCAAATGAGATTTTCTCAAATGTGTGTATTATTGGATTACAGAAATGTCTTGAATCTAAGTTTTGATACAGCAGTTTTAAAACTTGAGCTTTAAATACCAGCATGACTCAGAAATATTCAATGTGCCTTAAAGACAAATACAAATGTAAATACTATCTATAAAATTGAAAGGGTTGGTGGATGTTAGAACATTTTTAGGCACATGGAAGATAATATGAGAGGTAATGCTCTTCATAATTTGATGCAATGACCACTAAATTTTATAAATTGCATTCAGGTGAATTTTTTTGTAATGGCACACAATATCAAAGTTTTTTTTTATCACTTTTGTAGAGTGTGTCTATAGCTGTCCAAGGTATTTGTCGTAGATTGCATGAAGTAAAGTCATAACAAATATGAATTGACAAATTGTCTATTTATCATATTGGCTCTGACTGATTTGGCTTTAAATAACTGCAAAAATCGTATATTGAAAGCAATGCCATTTTTACAGTTGAAATTCATTATTAATAAATCTTGAAAACTCATCCACTTTCAAATAAAGTTCAATGCAATAAGAAAAATTCAAGGTTTAATTTGCCAGTTATTCAATCTTTTAACTTGATGAGTAAAAACTAATTTCAATCTTGTATCACCTTATTTCATGATTTTATCACTTATTCAGAAATCGGCAGAAAATCTTTTGCATCTGATAATAATTAAGTCAGCATAATTTTATTTTTTAATAGTATAGGTTTGTAGACAAGTTTCTCATAGAAAAATAAGAAGTCTTTTCATATTCTAACAACAATTTTCGGATGATATATTTTTTTGAATATGTTAATAATTAATTTTTTAGTTTAACTCGGTGGGTAATCAGTTTCTGCAACTGTCGTCAAGTTTAGAAATTATCAAGATTCTGAGAAGTAGATAGCAGATTTGACTTTAATTAAATCTTGAAACTATGTGATGAAATAAAGATTTAAATTTCAAAGGAATGATATGGTTTTCATGAAATTTTCTTACAGAGAAAATTGGCATCGTGACTTAAGTTAGTTCGCTTATACACATTTCCATTCTGATAGAATTAGTAATAGAAGAAATGAAAAATTAATGTCCCCATCAAACTAATTTTCAATTATTCTTGCCATCATTAAAAATTTCATCAACTATCATTATATGCCATTCTACGCTACAACAGATGAAGCAATATTTGTGAGGATTTAAAATCTGTTCTTTTAATTATCAGAGGATGTCCAAGATTTTTCACGCTTTGTACTTGGTATTGCTGTCATACTTATCTGTGATATTTCAACATTTTATGCTTATAATTATTAATTTCTTTTATGGCAAATTCAGTGTATTGTTTTTTTATCTGTTGTCAAATTTATAAGCACTTTGAGTGCTGAATTATTTTACGATTGTATGAAGTTATAGCAGATAATGAGTCTCACTTGTTAAATGTACCCAAAAGATTAATTTTTTTAAACAAAGTATCCTTTAAGCCATCTAAATATAAAAATCTTACAGAAAATCTCAATTCTATTGAATTGTTTACATTGTTAAAAAATTACAAAGCCTTCCACTTAATTAACAAGTTCCATTCCAAGTTCATTTGTTTTTAATTTTTTTTAATTATTTCTTTAATGTAATAACAATATTATAATTTGTCATTGCAACTTTTACTATTCGAGATGTACTTTTAATGAGTTTTAAACTTTTATTCATTACGAAATATAACATAAAAAACTTTCATGAATATTTATTTACAAGTTAATAATTAGACATTTCTTGACACAATGCTTATATTTTCTCTTTTGTATTGTAATTCACAGTGATCTTTATATTTTCAATCATGAGTAATACTATTGCACATAATTTTTATTGCTTGCATAATTTACTATTAGTTTTATTGTAAAACTTTGAAATAACTCGACAAGATTTGTATATTTTTTATTTTTTCCCTCGCATATTATTCATCCAAAGAAAACTGATATATGTACAAATTCTTACTTATATGTAAACTCTGTAATTAATGTATATTTTTAATTTTGTATATTTGTAAGATTTGTATATTTTTTATTTTTTCCCTCGCATATTATTCATCCAAAGAAAACTGATATATGTACAAATTCTTACTTATATGTAAACTCTGTAATTATTGGATTGCTGATGACTTAGATTTATTATTTTATTTATTTTTCCTTGCAGTTAATGGGAAATTTTAGTTTCTGGGGAGCTGCGTAAAATATCTGTCACTGTTTTAGCAATTTTTATTGAATCTTTAGCCTTGAATGTGTTACTGAAGTATCTGTCGTTATAGAAATTAGTTTTCATTTTCACAGTATTAATATATGATATTTCTGATTTATTTCCATTTACTGGAAGTTTTGTTTGGATATAAGCACCACGCTGCAACGCAAATTCTTCCTTTTTATGCCTGCTTATTTGAATTGGGAAGTCACAAGGTTCCCAAGGTCTTCTGGATACCGGAGAGGGATCGTTTATAGTTCCTATGGGAGCACAATTCGAAGCTGTTATAAAACCCTCTACACCATGCGGTGTTTGGACATATAACCATTCTGATTCTTGGTAAAGTGCAGTCACCAAAGTACCCATCGGTAAAGAAGTCTGTTGAAAAGGTGGCTTACTTCCTATATGCGAGTGAAGTCTGGAACATTGCATAACAACCATCGGTATGTTTGCAGGTGAGATTTTAGAGGCACTGCACAA
>JAPDSC010110563.1:0-18067 GCA_026290005.1 Latrodectus geometricus | reverse complement strand
TTTTATTAAATTGCTTTTGTGTATTAGCTGTTCTTCATCAAGCTATACTTTTTGTTGATGTTTTTGTGTATGGTATATTTGCTTTTAATTAAAAGATTTTTGTTGTTTGTGGTCTTTTATATTGTAGATTTAATTATTCATTTTAAACAATAAAAGTACGTTTTATCTCTAATTTTGGTGTTCATTGCTTACTAATATATTAAAACAAATAATTGAAATTTAGTTTCTTTTAGAAAAACTGAACACATTTTAAATTTGAAGTTATTTTTAACACTTTAGTATTACATGTATATTAAAAATACATAATATATAATATAATAAATTTTATACATTTCAAATTATATAAGTAATTCATTAAAAACCATGCATAATATTTTCAGCATTTTTTACATTTTAGGTTTCCTCCATCTTGTTTGAGTAGATTAATTATTTTTAAAATTTTTTGACTGGAAATGGTAAATTTAAGAATGCAAATTTTTAGAAAAATTTTACATTTTGAAATTAATGATTTAGAATTTATTTTGTATGTACGTCATATTATCCTTTTAGTGTTATTTAACATTTTTGCTGATTTAAAAAAATCTCTAAGGCGAGGAAATTATTATATCATAGTTTCTTTTTAAAATTATGTGATTAAATTTGATTTAAATGTAATTAATCATAAGGAATTTTTAGATTTTTTTAAAATAAATTGCAATTCAATTATCTTCACTGGAATTCTAATGAAAATACAAAGTTAAAATAGTTTTCTATATAACCCCAAAATATATGATATTTTTAATCTCCTGTATCACTATGAATTTAATTTTATCTAATTATATAGCATATAATGAAAGAAGTAAGTTCTTAAACATTGGTTACCATTTAGTTTAAAATAATTATTTTCTTCTTGTGGATAACATTAATTTATGTTTATTTCACATCAAATTCGTAAGTTAAAGCACCTTAATTAATATTTGAAGCATATATGATATTTCCAAGTCACTGATAGATATACCAACATAATCTGCAGGATCTTTTTTATGTGCCAATATGTGAAACATCTATAATTTATTTCAGAATGTTTTAAAAATTTCTAGAATGAAATGGAGAGATATGATCAGTACATAAATTATCACTTTTTAAAAAAAACCTTCTGAACATGCTAATTAAGTTCAGTTGTCATCCTTTTGGTAACTTTTTCACATTTAGTTATGTTAAAGAGAGGAAAGAAATGTCCCTTTTATAAATATCAATAGTATATTCCCTGAATATATTTGTTTCTTTGACATGTGTTTGCAAAGGGAAAGCTATAAAATAATTGAAGCTTGTTCAAGGAACATTTCCAAGTCTTGTTAAGTAAAATTTTTGACTAGTGTTTCATAACTTACTGCTGCATAGTTGTTTGACACAAAATATACCTTTTATTTATAAAGCATTTCTATACTTTTATCTGATTATAAATTACATTGAGTAAATTGCTATTCCTACTTCAACCATTGTAAAAATAAGAACTTTTACATGTAAAAAATTTATTTCAGTATTATATTAATTTGCTAATACTTAGCATATATACTATGTAAGGGATTAGAAGGATTTTTTAATCTTTTTTTATTTTGTACAATTTAAATATTTGTACAGAAACTTTTGGATACTACTAGATTTTTTGTATATTTTGTTCTTCTAATTTCTTTCTTAATTTATAATTTTTTAACTAGAAAAATATTTATTACAATTCACAATTTTAAGTTTATGCATAAAAATTTATTGGGTTTCTTAAGATAGATATTTTTTAAATAATTAACATGTACTTTTACACAAATTCCACATTCATGCAAATCAAAAGTAATTGAATGCATTCATAAATGAATATTAAATTAGTCTGTTTTAACTACTAATATCAGAAATCTTTAAAAAGTTTTTTTTTTTTTTTTTTTTTAAATTTCAAATAAAGTATTTAGTCAATAAAGCAGTAAATCATCCTGTAACCTATAAAAAATATTACTATCACTTTGTAATATTTCAAAATAATGTCTTGGTAAATAATTTTTAAATTTCATTTACAAAATACTTTAATGATGAAAATTACATTGCAAATGCTTTTCAGGTTTTGTAATGAATTAAAGTCTTATGCCCATAATTTTTTTCTAATTTTGGTATATTTATAATGATTAAAAATTAACTAAAACATTGAAATATCTGAGACATATTCAATTTGCAAATTTCATGTATAATCTATTTTATTTGATAAAGATATCAGAACATCACAGGGATATCTAAAATATGTGTATGATATCCATTGAAGCGACTCTTTCGATAACTACTACATAATTATACTTCGATGTCTAAGGCAGGCCGCAAACTTGCACACCTTCACTTGAATGGGGTTAATGACTACTAGCTGTCCATAAAATCACATCAGCTTTGGCCAAATTGAGGTGGAGTTTTTCACCAATCTGAAGTATTCTGAATATTTAATTTTTCTATGCACAGTTAAACTAAGGGTTATTGTTTACATAATTCAAAAAAAAAAAAAATGGATACAAAATTTACTTCAGGAATTGAAGAATTTATTATTGAATACTTTAAAAGTACGTGAATTTTTTTTAGCTCTATATGTTTTAGAATTTTATACTATATATTTATTTATTTATTTGGTTATATATTTTTTAATAGGTGACAGTTGCTTGTGGGATGGACAAGACAACCATTATTATAATAAAAAAAGTAAACTTTATAAGGAACAAGGTGGAATTATTAATAATAATTTTGCAAAACAATTCACAGGTAGAATTTCCCATGACTTTTAATACCCAACTGAATAGCATGCTTTTAATTTAGACTATATTTAGAACACTAAAAGTTTTTTTAATTTGAATACCATTTTTGTATTATATTATTACTGATTTAACACATGAGCTTTAATATCAATAAATTTATTTGTATTTTTTAGATTTTTATTTTAATATTGTGAAACAAACTATGAAATCAAATATTTTATTTATTGGATTAGGATTTTTAATTTAGTTTAAAGGTATTACTATTTGTACTAAGTAAGTTTTAATGAAATGATTTCACAATTTACTGTATACAACGAACATAATTTTAGGTTAATTTCAAATAACTAATGTTAACTTTATTTTAAGATGCATGTGCAAATGCAAGATTGAGGTGAACTTTTGTGCCTGTAAGAGATTACCTATTTTAAAACTTTTTATAGTATCTGGATCCTTGAAATTTTTTATGAAATTTGATTTCTCATTATACCTTTCCAGTAATTTTGTCAGAACATTTATATTTTATTATTAAAATAATAATTAATATTATTTAGCAAATCTATACATATCATTAAATTTTTTATACTTGTTGCATATCTGCTGCTGAAAATTTAGTGTTGGGAATTAATTTGGCTCATCCATTCCACATGGAAATAGTTTATTAAACTTATTTTAAATATCTTAGGCCATTCATATATAGTTGCTTAAATCTTATGCATTATAGTAATCTCTTATGTTTTTATGAACATGTTGTGGATTATATTCATATAAACTAATTCAATAGGATTATCATGTTTTTATAAAATGTTAAATTCTAAGTATGGAATTTTTTTCTAGTGTTGTAATAATATTGAGCATTTTATAATTCATTTGTTAAATTATTATTTCTTAAAGATAAATTGAAAATATATTTTTTTCAGTGGAAATTTTAAAAAAAGTGAAACATTTGCATTCATTCTTTTCAAAAGAGATGAAAAAAGTACAAAATAAGCCATTAGGTTCAGGGACTGATTTAGTTAACAAATCCAGATGTGTCCATTTCTTATCCATGGTTTATAAGAGATGAAAACCCAGAGCAAAGCATTGATTCAATGGAAATTGGTCACGTTGAGGTATTTTTTTTAATTATTCGATTAAAAATAAATTACATATTTTGCTAATCATATAGCTTGCAATACTGTTTAGCTACATAAAATTTTTAAAAATCTCAAAATGATATATTTTCCTAAATCGTCATTCAACTATATATAGTGGTAACTTAAAAAATAGCTTGTGGGCCAAAACATTAAAATATTCATTATTGATAATACAAAATAATATTTAACTTTTGTAGCTAAAAGTCTATTATTTCTAGTTTATTATATATCTTGTTGTTAATCAGTTTCAGATAAAGAATTCTGTAGTATGAAGCATAAATGAACATAATTGAAAGCCTGAAGTACATAATAAAATCAGTGTTTTTAAATAAACTAATATTTGATGGTAAAGTGTGTGGTTAAAAGATTTACTATACTATTTTGTATACTATTATACTATAAATGTATATAAAATGCAATGAAAAATTTATTATTGTCACTAAATTGAAAATATATTAAATTTCGTAAATTGATATATTTTGATACTTACTAATTTGATTTAATTAATCTAAGTCAGAGTCATTATTATTGTATGATCTTTTTTAGTTATATAGCAGAACATTGAGTGCTCAGTTGGAATGCGAGGAATCAATTCCGACAGAAATCCCGCAGACAAGTGAGGAGCTACTGTAAATGTTTTAATTTGATGAATGAAGCAGTTGCTGCCTTGCATAAGTCTCAGGATGAGATAGATACTTTCCTCAACTACATAAATGCAGCATTAAGAGATGCAAACTTTCAAAAACAATGTGAATTAATGCTTAAAATGCATAATGAACTGTTCTTAATATTTTCACAAAAATAAAAAATAATTTTTTATTTTGTTCTGTGATTCATTTTTTAAAGTTTAATCTATAAATACATATTTTACTGCACATTTACTATTAAAACTTCCCTTGATGTCTTTAATGTCCAATGTTATTAAACAAGAAAAATTTTACTTGATATATTAATATATTTTTTATTAACTTTGCATTACAATGTTTTATTCTTAAAGAATAAATAACAGTCACCATCATTTGTCTTCAAGATAAACCTGTAAGCCAATTAATTTAAGTAAATTCCAAACATTATATTGCTCGATATAAATACAATACATTACTTGATAAATTTTACTATTAACTGCACACTAATAAAATCAAACAAATTATGTGTACATATTTTATACTTGAATGTACATGCATTTAGAAATAATGAAATTGCAATAAAAAATAAATCAATTTATTCCCTTAAGCGTGATTAAACTGAATCATTCAATATTGTTTCTAAACAATAAAATGTTCAGAGAGCGCAACCAATTTTTTAGTTTTAAGCTCAAGATAAAACACACTTGCCACTTTGTTCTGCCATTCAACTTTAGCAGTTTCTGTTTAGAAATAGTAACTCTTATAACTCCAAAGGCATACTTGACACTCCTCATTTCTCTTGATAGCCTGCTAAAGAAGAGATGCTTTAAAAATTCATAACTTTGTTCACTTTCATTTTTAAAGCTTAATATTTGTAAAATAATGTCCTGCATGCCTTTGAATGATTGGATTCATTGTTTTATAATTTATGTAGAACCAATTTTAATTAAATTCAATTTTGTTTGTTTGATTGATTAATCTGTATAGAATAAAATGGTGTTATTTGATCGCTTTGTCTTTTTTGCACCATTACTTGTCTTTCAATAATCTAAAATGTAGTAGTGTTAAATAGTAAAAAAAAAAAAAAATGTAAAATAATTCTTTGCAATGAAATAAAAGTTAAACTTATATCTCATTTGAAGAAATTTTCAATGCATGTAGAAAATAATCACTAATTCAGAATACCACTGGTACTTTTCCATTTCATTGGTGCTGGGGATAATGTTGTCAAATGGTATTAACTACCAAAACAAACTATATCGCCAATTGCAGCTTTTATCATCATTGTTTCAGCATTTTTTGCTTTACAGACATTTTAAATGTATAATGCGAAATATGTATGCTTTAAAAATAAAGTTTTCCAACCATATCATTACATACAAAACTTAATATTACTGTCATAATTGTGATTTGGAAACACTACTAATTGTCATTACATATATGAAAAATGATGCCTGAAATTAAATATTATCTGAGTTGTTGATGACCTATCAGGATATGGTTTCATTACGTGCTTGAAAGATGAAACGCAACAAAGTGTTGTGCGGTAGTTACAGAATTACCAGGCAAAACTTCATTGCAAGATAGTTTCAATTTATTTTGTATTATGATGTGATTGATTTGACATCTATCCCAAACTCCTCCATCACTGATGCTCCCATTTACACCCATATCAATGTATCGGAATACGAGATATGAATCTACTATAGCCAGTAATACAATGGACTCAGTACCCTTATAGTTATGGTAATGTGATCCAGAATTATTTGGCTTTCTCATCACGATGTGCTTTCCATCTGCTGCATCTAATCTGTTAGGAAGATCACACCGTGATAAAAATCATTTGAAATTTCCTTCCAATCATTTTGATTTTAAGGCCATTTAAGATATTTTACGATTTCCTAAGTCATCCCCTGAACGATATTTGAAACTGTTCTTTCTCCCATATGGAAAACTTATGACAATTTCCAAACGATCATTCCTGTGGCATAAAGTTTTAAAGCAATGGCTAAACTCTTGTCAGGTTTGACGATCGTATCTTGTTTTTTGGTATATTCTTCAACAAGTGACCGAAGAAACACAAAAGATCCATCCTTACATTTATCCTTAACTTATTTCAAAAAAGAAAATGGAAGGATGAAATCAAATACATATAATATTTAAATATTTTATGCAATTTAATTTATAATTGTACTTGTAAGAATCTGAACAAACTAATAAATTAGGAACCCTTTTCTCTATAATAAAATTTTCGGATTAAGTTCACTTTTGCAATAATTGAATCAGTCGAAATTAAAGTTCGAAAATTGAATTTTCAAAAAATTAAAGTGTTTTGATTCTTCAGTTAATGATAAAAAAACAAGCATCTAGTTCTAGAACTATAATATTTTCTCCTTTTTATTGAATTTAAATAACTGTATTAAAAACTTGTTTTCAAGTATGATGAAATAAATCATCAGTATTATAAATACCATTCCTAACGGAAAAACTTGTTTATAGACAATAGTGTCTTCGCACACAAATTGAAATGTTGCTAATCGGACTCATAAGTTTTTTAGTCATTATTTGTTTTGCGCGATCATATTTACACAACTGATAAAACCAGTTCCAGACACAGGAATGAAGAATAGTTCAATCTGTTATAATTGATTGCAACAACAGTTTTTCCTAGTAAATAAGTTGTCTTGATTCTTTAGCTAGAGAGAAACAATAGACATCTAATTCCAGAACTATAATATTTTATTCTTTCAGTGGAACTTGAGCACGTGAATTTAAAAACTTCGTTTAATTGATGAATAAAATGAAAAAATTTTAATCAAATTGTAAATTTTATACATTTGGTTCAAAAATATCATTTTTAATTCTTATCATAATATTATAAGTTTTTATACCATGTATAAAACAAAAGAACGGCTTCATTCATATCCCAATAGAAATGAACGAGAATGGAACAATCACTCATTAAAGACAATAGCGTCTATGTGCATTGCATTAGAGCTGTTGAAAAATCATGAGCTTTCCAATCAAATGATAGAAGATGAGAAATTTCATTATGCTTATAATAGAATGGAACGTATAGGTAAGGTAGTTGCGGATCAAGTACTAGAAATGGTGTTACCTAAGGCAATCGAAAGAGAGATAATCAGTAAAATGGACTTCAAAGTTCACCTTTTCAATTGCTGTTTCTTCTACTTCCAGGATGATTGTAATCCTGCAGAACTTTTTGAAGAGTATTTCTGGAGAAACCAAAATATACCCAAACAGGAAAAAATTTAGGGAATAATTATTCACACATTATATATATATATATATATCATTATCAGATTATCAGTTATTATATATTTGTCTTAAGATTCAGAAAGTATCTATTTTTATTAAACAAATATTTGTTTATACATTTAATTAAAAAATAACTTCTATTTTTTATGTATTAGTTAATAGTTTAAATAATTTTGATAATTAGGATTCAATTAAAACAGAAGTTGAAATTTTGTTGTTTAATTTAAATGTAACATGAAAATATGCAAATATGCTAATTATTTTTATATATACATATCTGTGTATTTTTTGGGTATTTTCGTTATGGGACATTTTTTTCGTTATTTCACGTAGTTGTTTTAACTATTAAAGTTATATTAAATTTTTTAAGTGAATTAACTGTGTTTATGAAGCATTGCTTTCGGCAGATGTTTTTCTGTATGGTATATTTGCTAATGCTGAATACGAAACTTAATTTTCTGTTTTAATTAAAAGATTATAGTTGTTTGTGGTATTTTATATTGTAGATTGTATTTGTATTAATTTTAAACGATAAAAGTACACATCTTATATCTATAATTTTGGTATTTATTGCCTACTTATATATTAAAACAAATAATTGAAATTATGAAAAAATCATTTAAAAAATGATTTCATTTTTAATTTGAAATTACTTTTAACACTTCAGTATTATATGTATATGCAAATTAATAATATATTATATATAATGTAAAAAATTGTATACATTTAAAAATAAATCAACAATGCGTTTTAAACCATGCATATGTTTTTCAGCATTTTCTACTTTTTTAGTTCATTCCATGCTATTTCAATAGATTAATTACTTTTAAAATATTTTTGACAGGAAAGAAACGGTAAATTTAAGAATGCAAGTTTTTAAAAATTTTTAACATTTTGAAATTAATGTCTTAGAATTTATTTTGTATGTATGTCATATAATTCTTTTGGTGTATTTCAACATTTTTGCCAATTTAAAATGTGTCTAAGGTGACGTAATTATTATATCATAGTTTATTTTAGAAATTATGTAATTAAATTTGATTTATATAAATAATCATAAGAAATATTTCGATTTTTTATAATGAAATGCAATTTAATTATCTTCACAGGAATTCAAATGAAAATACAAAGTTAAAAATATTTTCTATATAACCCCACAATATATTAGTTTGGGGTAAAAGTTATCCATTATTTTTTCGGTAGACGTCTATAGTGATCGCTAACTCGTGAGGTATCTATCGAACAATTTCAGATTTATGCTCGTTGGAAAGGTGACATTTACCACAAAAATATCCTCTTGCGTTTTTTTTTTTTTTATTTTTTTTTTTTGATTAATTCAGTTACGAGTACAAGGTTTCAAAAATGGAAGACAACAAAAAGAAAATTCGATACATTTTCGTTTTTCTCTTGTAACGGCGAAAAAGATAGCCGGGTGGCTAAAATTGTGAAGGGTGTTTATCGTCCTATATAAGACTGTAACAGTTAAGTACAATTTTGGTTTCGTCGATTCCGTTTGGGTATTTGGATGCTAAAGATGCACCTCGCATGGATACAACATCGTCGAGAATGTCTATAAAATATTAAAAATTATCAAACTTGACAGCATGTCACCAGTCGTAGCTTCGCACAAGACCTAAAAATTTACATGAAAACTGATTTAAAACTTTTTACAAAGCGAATCTGAAAGAAGTTACAAAAAGTTCACGTAAAAATTATGGATTTATTTTTCCCCAAACTAATATGATAGTTTTAATAACAATTAAATCTCCTTTATTACCACAGTGTATTTAAATTTGATTTTATTCAAATTTAATTTGATCAATTATATAGCATATAATGAAAGAAGTAGGTTATTAAACATTTGTGGCCCTTTAGTTTAAAAGATTTCTTCACACCTTGTTATTTTCTCCTTTTGAAAAATAACATTAATTTATGTTTATTTCACATCAAATTCATAAGTTAAAAAACATTAATTTATAAGTGAAGCATATATAATATTTCCGAGTCACTAATATAAATCACCAACATTATCTGCAGGATCATTTCCATGTCCCATTAGGTGAAACATCTATACTATGTTTCTATAATATGTGAAACATCTATAATCTGTTTCTATAACATGTGAAACGTCTATAATGTCTATAAGAATTTCTAGAATAAAATGGAGATACATGATCAGTTCAAAAATCGTCACTTTTTAGAAACATTTTGAACATGGTAATTAAGTTCAATTGATATTCTTTGGTAACTTTTTCAATTATCATCTTTAGCTATGTCAATGTGAGGAAAAAGAAGTCCATTTTATAAATATAACTAGTATATTCCCTCAATATATCTTTATTTCTTAGATGTGTGTTTTCAAAGGGAAAGCTATAAAATAATTGAAGCTTATTTGTTCAAGGAACAATTCCAAGTCTTGTTGAGTAAATTTTTATCAAATGTTTTATAACTTACTGCTGCATAGTTGTTTGTAACACAAAATGTAAATTTCATATAAATGATAATTTGCGTTAGGCATATTCCCATATGAGTTCAATTGTTTTTTCAGAATTTTAATCATTCTATTTTCTATTCAGAGCAAATATTCTACTTTTTCAAAGTCGCTATCAAGTACATTTTACTATAAAATGGGGAGAAAATCTACTTTTACCTTTCAAATCAGTTGTCTTTCTTTACTTCATTTATTTCTCTAAGAGCTGTTTTCAAACATAATTAAATATTTTTTGCTGATTTAAATGTAATTTCTATTTCCTCTATTTGATTTTTTTAAAGTAATTTTTCCCCTTTTTAAGATATACTTATTTCTCACTTATTTTACTGCTGTTTTCATATCAAATACTGTTTTCTTTATATTAAAAGTCATTATTTTATAATATTTTGTATTTAAATTAGATATAATTTAGAAAAAAATAAACTAGTAAGATTTCATCTTGAATGATTTATAAATTGATACATGAAAGGAAAAAATTTACATATAACAAAATTTTTTTTCTTTATAAAGTATTTTACATTCCTCTGAATATAACTTACATTGTGTAAATTGTGATTCCTACCTCAACGATTGAAAAAATAAAAATTTCTATATGAAAAAAATATTAATTTATTTCAGTATTATATTAATTTACTAATAATTAGCACATATACTATATAAGAGATCAGAGAGATTTTTTAATGTTTTTATTGTACAATTTAATTATTTGTACTGAAACATTTGGATACTACAGGATTTTTGCCAAATTTTTTTTTTTTTTTTTAATTTCTTACTTAATTTATAATTTTTTAGGTAGAAACTTTTTTATTACAATGCACAATTTTATGGTTACGATAAAAATTTTATTGGGTTTCTTAAGATATATATTTTTTAAATAATTAACATTTATTTTTACACAAATTCCACATTCATGCAAATCAAGAATTACTGAATGCATTCATAAATGATTATAAATTGGTTTGTGTTTTAACTACTAATATCAGAAATCTTTGAAAAGTTATTTTTTCTTTTCTTTTTCATTTAAAATGAAGTATTTAGTCAATAAAGCAATAAATCAGCCTCCAACCTTTAAAAAATATTACAATCACTATGCAATATTTCAAAATAATGTCTTGGTAAATAATTTTTAAAAATCATTTACAGAATACTTTAATGATGAAAATTACATTGCAAATGCTTTTCAGGTGTTATAATGAATTAGTCTCATGCCCATAGTTTTTTTCTAATTCTGGTATATTTATGATGATTAAAAATTAACTAAAACATTAAAATATCTGAGACTTATTCGATTTGCAAATTTCATGTATAATCTATTTTATTTTTGATATAGATATCTCGTGGATATCAGAACATCACAGGGATATCTAAAATATCCGTAGGATATCCGTTGGATCGACTTTTTTGGTAGCTGGTAGATATATATATTGGGATATCTAAGGCAGGCAGCAAACCTGTATACCTTCACTTGAACACGGTGGATGACTACTAGCTATCAGCAAAATGACATCAGATATGACCAAATTGAGAAGAAGTTTTCCGCCAAATGAAGAAGTCTGAATGTTTAATTTTTCTATTCACAACTGAGCTAAGTGTTAAGCTTTACATACTTCACAAAAAAATGGATACCAAATTTACTTCAGAAATTGAAGAGTTAATTATTGAATACATAAAAAGTAAGAATTTTATACTATATATTTATTTATTTAGTTATATATTTTCAATAGGTGACAGTTGCTTGTTGGACTGATGAGACAATCGATATTATTAGAAAAAAAAACTTTATAAGAAACTTGGTGGAAATATTAATAATAATTTTGCAAAACAATTCACAGGTAAAATTTCACATGACTTTTAAAACCGGACTGAATAGCATGGTTTTAATTTAGACTATATTTAGAACACTTAATTTTTTCTAATTTGAATACCATTTTTGTATTATATTATTACTGATTTAAATCATGAGTTTTAATTTCAATAAATTTATTTGTGTTTGTTAGATTTTTATTTAAATATTGTAAAACAAACTATGAAATAAAATGAAATTATTTATTGTATTAGGATTTTTAAGTTAATTTAAAGGCATCGCACTATTTGTACTAAGTGAGTTTTAATGAAATGATTTCACAATATAATCTATACAATGAACATAATTTAAGATTAATTTCAAACAACTGCTTTTATTTTAAGATGCATGTGCAAATGCAAGATTGCTGTTATTAAACTTTTGTGCCTGTAAGAGATTACCTATTTTAAAACTCTTTATAGTATCTGAATCCTTGAAATTTTTCAGGAAATTTGATTTCTCATTATACCTTTCCAGTAATTTTGTCAGACCATTTATATTTTATTATTAAAATCACTAATATTATTTTCAAATCTATACTTATCATTAAATTTTTATACTTGTTGCATATCTGCAGCTGAAAATTTAGTGTTGGGAATTTCAGCTCATCCATTCCGTATGCAAATAGTTTATTAAACTTATTTTAAATATCTTAGGCCATTTATATATAGTTGCTTAAATCTTATGCATTATAGTAATCTCTTATATTTTTGGGAGCATGTTTATATATTGTGGATTATATTCATATAAACTAATTCAATATGATTATCAAGTTTTTATAAAATGTTAAATTCTAAGTATGGAATTTTTTTCTAGTGTTGTATTAATATTGAGCATTTTTATAATTCATTTGTCAACTTATTAATTTTAACTTATATTTTTAGATAAATTGAAAATATATTTTATTTTCAGTGGAAAATTTTAAAAAAATGGAAACATTTGCGTTTATCATTCTTAAGAGAGATGAAAAAAGTACAAAATAAGCCATTAGGTTCCGGGACTGATTTAGTTAACAAATCCAGATAATTCCATTTCTCATCCATGGTTTATAAGAGAGGAAAACCCAGAGCAAAGCATTGATTCATTGGAAATTGGTCGCTTCGAAAAACGCTTTCGATTTTGAAATGTCAACTTAACGATAAATTCCAAAGATTTGATGTTTGTTAGGCTGCTGTTTATCGACGGTAATGAAGAAAGCCTCTACAGGAAGAGCCAGCACTAGTTTACCTTCTCTTTATGATGAACTGGAAAGTAAACTTCGTGTTTTTGAAAGTCTTGAGAGAACTCAAGAAAAAAGTATGAGGTTTCCTGACCCCTTCAGGGGAAAATTGCTTGCCCGAAGAAATATTGGCTGCTTGGGAAAGAAGCCGAAATCATGATACTACGAAATCAAGATCCCTAGAATTTTTAATGGATTTCCTTCATCAGCAGGTGATGGGTGAAGAAATGATACTACTAGCATGTTGTGGATTCGCCCCCTCTCCCCTGTCAAACTCACCGGTAAAAGGAATTTGAAAACAAGTAAAACCAGCTGACCAGCTAATAGCGTCATCACTCGTAAGTCTGGATTATTTATACAGGTAAAAAAAATTAATAATTGTATTTTTTGTGGTAAATCCCACTCTAGTGAGAAATGTTTTATTGAGAAAAAAATGACATTAGCTGATAAACAACAATTGTTATTAAAAAAGGTGCCTGTTTTTCTTCTTTAAAAAAGGTTGGACATTCAAGTAAATTTTGTAATTTAAAAAATCAATTACATTGTTCTTATTGTAAAAACAAGCATTATGAGATATTATGTCTAATAAACAAGTTAAAATTAATGAACAGAAAATTATTAAAAAGGAGAGTTCTATTTCTAAATGTTTTACAGACCATCTTTTTTGAGATTTGTGTGTGTTGTGAATAGGTCGCCAGAAAACTATTCGTGCAATAATAGACGCTAGAAGTCAGACGTAAGCGAAAGGTTGATGACCCTGATTGGGGCCTCCCCACTTAGGAAAACGAAATGGTGATCTATGCATTTTTTTGGGGGAAGGAAACTAAACCAAAACAACATAGAGTGTTTTTGTTGAAGTCGCAATTTGAAAGGAACATTTATTTGCGATTTCGAAGCTCTTTCTGAAAAACAGATTTGACGATTTATTCGTACGATTGAGAATAAGGAGATTTTGAATGAATTAACAGAAAAAAAAGATTTTACCCATTATTTTCGAACGGAGATATGAATTAATTTTTTAATTGGTGCAGATGTTATAGAAAAATTATTAACTGAAACTTCTTTCGAATTAAAATCTAGTTTAACAGCCATTGAAACGAAACTCGGGAGAACTGTATTTAGAAAATATAAGAGAGGGGAATAATATTATAAAAACATTGTGAAAATACATTCGATGAAGATACCTATAAATAAATTAACTTGAACTTCTAGGAATTTCTGATTCAACCCTAGTTGACAAAGAAAAAAGTGATTTTAATTTAGACGATTTCAATGATAAAATGAAAATTTTTCCTGATGAAAGATATGAAGTAGAACTCCCAAGGAAAAATAATAATATGAATTTGTAGGATAATAAAGAACTAGTTTGGAAAAGACACAGACGAAATTTTTGTGCGAAAACAAATATTTGTGCAGTGAATTTTTTGCTGATTATCAGCGCGTTTGTCAGGATTGGGGGAAATTAAAAATTTATTGAATGCGTGCCAGATTTTGAGATAAAAATTGAATGTCATTATTTGTCTCATAGACCTGTAATTAAATTAGAAATCCAAACTACGAAAATCCGCCCAGTATTTGATGTTTCGGCCTCTGAGAAAGGGAAGGCTTTCAGTGAATGTTTGTATAAAGGAATTAATCTTATAGAATTAATACCTTATATTCATGAAAAATTTAGAATGTATCCCATTGGCACCAGTGCTGGTATTGAGAAAGCTTTTTTAATGTTGCCTATAGCACCCAACACAAAGAGATTTTCTTAGATTTTTTTTCCATCTAATGAAGGACAGCTAGTCTACAGCCATTGTAAGGCCGTTTTTGGAGTTTCATCAAGCACTTTCCTTCTTAATGCTTCTATAATGCATTTATTGGAAAACTGTAAACCTGAATATAATTATGCAATTCAAAAACTAAAGTGTTCCTTTTATACTGGCAATTGTGTGTTGGGTGTATTTAATAGATCTGAAAAAGAGCAAATTATAAAATATGCTAAATTAATTTTGATGAAAGGATGTTTTAATTTACGGAATTTTGAAAGTAATGTGGCTGGATTAAATGTAGATAAGGATTCAGGAGATACTTCTGTTTTAGGAGTAATTTAGAATTTGGATGATGATACATTAAAATGTTGCACAGATTTGAATGCCTTAACTTGTGATACTTAAATTACAAAAGGAATAACTTTTTATCAGTTATGCAAAGAATTTTCGATCCTATTGGATTATTAGCACCAGCTTCATTGCTTCCTAAAATGTTATTGAAAAATTTATGAAAAATGAAAATTTTTTGGGATGATGAACTGTCTCAAAATTATGTAAGCAAATTTTTAATATGGCTTAAAAATTTATCTATTTTAAAAAGATGTATCTTTGTCTCGATATATGGCTATTGATTCAACATCTGAATTACATGTTTTTGTAGATGCTTTCAAGGGGGCTTACGCAGCGTGCGTCTTTGTTCGATCGGTATTCGATTCTGAAATTAAAGTCTCGTACGAGCAAACTCTAGAGTAGCACCCTTGAAATATTTAAGTATTCCTCGGTTAGAATTAATGGCTTGTTGCACATGTTCTAGATTTGCAAATTCTACAACAAGCAAATTCAGACAAGGTTTCTCTACGGGCAAACCTTGTCTGCCAACTATGTACAAAAACTACCCTGAAACAGCCAATATTAGGCTTAAATATTCTATTACTTAGAATCTTTCGCTTTTTCTGAAAACATCTCTCAAATTTATTTTGTATGATGGTATTGTGATTAGTGATCAGTGTTCTGAGTGAAGAACAGAATCGAGACTTCAATTCAAGGAAGCGTTTATTACATTTCTGCTACATCGCAAGACGATCGCGTACCAAGTGGCTGGGGTCCGTCGTACTCCGCTCAACTGGTATATCACGTTCGCCCTTGCGCCTGCTTCCCCCAAGAGAAAAAGGGAGTTGGAATGTATTTCCTGTCTGAACTGTGCGTCCATACCTCTGAGCGGAAACGCCATTTCCGTTAGTAATTAAGGATGTAAGAAAGGGATCACTACAATGGCGTGGTAAGAGAGTGTTAACAAATTTATGACAGCAGTCTTTGATGATAACAAATAAAATTTGAAATGTTCTGATAACAGTTAAAAACATGATGGCTTTAAATCTAACTTAAAAGATTTCTAATTAGATTAAAAATTTTACATGAAATTAATTTCACTTTTATAAATCTATATATTCAAATCTGGTTAAAAATGTCATAGGTTTAGATATTTAAAAGTTTACCGTTTGGTTAGAAAGATGGGTTTTGCTATTTCGGCAGAGTTCCTGTGCTAAGAGCACTTCCAATTTAGAATTTGATAAATTTTCCTAGCTTAGTTGTTCGTAATAATTCAATTGATAAAAAGAAAAGCTAAAAAGTTAAATAAGATTTCCATAAAGCTAATTAAAATAAGGAATCATTATACCTTAAGATTGTCCCAATTTTAATAGATGCATTAATTAGTAGTTAAATAATTTTTATTTTATAACGGGGATCGAGCTTACAGATCGGTTAGCAGCATGATCCACCCAACTGAAATTTCAGCTTGGAGCGTGTAATAACTGTAACCAACTATTATTGACATTTTGATAATAAGCGTCCAAGAATCCAGTAAATAGCGTCTCTGTTTATTTTTTTCCAGATGTTAACCGAAGTGAACCTAATGCCGATAATTTCAATAAGATAAGTTCGCTTTCGTAATAATTCAATCATACAGATATTTTAAGAAAGTAAGGTGTTTTGATTCTTCAGTTTACGATAAGAAATAAACATCTAGCTCTGGAACTGTAATATTTTGTTTAATAATCGAATTCAAGTAACTTTATTAAAAAAACTTGCTTTTGTGTGTGATGAAATAGGTCATCAATATTAAAAATATCAATCCTAACGGAAAAACTTGTTATTTTAATCAAATTGTAAATTTTATATATTTCGGTTCAAAAATATTTTTAATTCTTATCATACTATTTTAAGGTTTTATACCATGTCATATGAGCGCAAAAGAAGGATTCATTCCTATCCCAATAGAAGTGAACGAGAATCAAACATTCATTCTTTAAAAACAATGGCTTCAGTGCGTATAGCATTACAGCTGTGGAAAAATCATGAGCACCCTTATAAAGGGGTTGAAAATGAGAACTTTTATTATGCTTATAATAGAATGGAACATATGTGCGAGGTAGTAGAGAAACAAGTAAAAGAAATGGAGTTACCTAGGGCGATCGAGAGAGAAATTATCAGCAGGATGGACTTCAAGGTCCATCTTTTCAACTGCTGTAATTTCTACTTTCAAGATGATTGCCATCCTACAGAACTTTATGAAGAGGATTTCTGGAAAAATCAAAATATGCCAAAGAATAAAAAACTCAAAAAATGATTCGTATATCATTATCAGTTATGATATGTTTGTCTTAGGATTCAGCAAGTATCTACATTAAACAAATATTTGTTATACATTTAATTAAAAATAATTTTCTATTCATTTATGTAATTGTTAAAATTTAAGTAATTTTGATGATTAAAATTCAATTTAAACGGAAATTTTATTGTTTCCTTTAAATGTAACATTTAAGTATGTAAATATTCTAATTATATATATGTGTGTGAGAGTGTAATATTAATACAAGGCATCTTTTTCAGCGATTTTATATTTTTTTGGTTATAGGACATTTTTTCATTATTACACATAGTTGTTTTAATTATTAGAA
>JAPDSC010110562.1:0-10217 GCA_026290005.1 Latrodectus geometricus | reverse complement strand
ATGTTTACTACATAACGTAAATCGTTTATTTTGTAATGTAATGTTACAATGTAAATACTTTATAATGTAAATTAGGGTGAAGAAATTTACACTTGAATGATCAGACAGGAAAAGCGAACGAGATGGAAAGAATGAACTGAGATAAGAAAAACAACTAAAAAGAATTCAGTGAACGATTAAAATCAAATGTGGTGGAAAGTTGAGGCGTCTCCAATTTTCACACTTTAATAGTGCGTTAAGTGTAAGAAGCAGATATCTTTTTTGTGTGTGTGATCCGCCAAGTGCAATACTTTCATGTAAATTGACTAATTGCTTATGTGAAGAAAAAAAGAAACAGACAACTTATTAGTGGAGGATTTAAATTAGATACAAATTTGCTTTCTTCAATTGCAAATTTTTAAATTTAATTTGCTTGATTACATTAATGTATAAAATTATTTTATTAGTGTGTAAAACAAGTTAATTTTTTGACGAACAAAGGGTTAACTCAGAAAATAGGCAATTGATATCCATGGATAGAAGACAGATTAACTATAAATTTATAAGAAATGAACTTGTCAAGTAATATTTTTGTTTTCTTTGCAGTAAATACTTTACTGACATTAGCTTTTTTTCGAGATTACCAAGTAACAATATTTCTGCATTTACCTCTTACAAGGTTAATACAGTAACCTTGGAAGAGGTGAACACATGTGGGATTATTTTGTAATTGTTTCATTTGAATTATTCAAGTTGTTTGAATGAATTATATTGTATATATTTAAGAAGGATTGAAAAGAATTCATCCTAAACGATGGAATTATTGAAGATGGATAAAGCAGCGGAATAAGGGAACATTTGAAAGGAAATCATATAATTGCTTTTGAAAAATTATTTTATATTCAGGGAACTTTCATTTATTTGTCTATAGTTACGTTTTAGCTTCTGGAATGCAATTTTTCCCCATCGATTAACTAAAAAATTGCACAAAGATAGATATATTGTAAAATCAAACTTCGAAGTATTAAGCCATTAATGGAAATAATGAAGTTAAAATGTTGTCGAGCTAAGCCAATATATTTCATAACAATGTAAAGCGTTTATTTTTTGCTGTGTAGTGTGTACCCCTATCCTAACATTAAATGAGCTATATCTACAACGTTGATATAGCTCATTGTTGCTATATCAACGTTGTAGAACTCTCCAGTGAGGGTTAACACATTGACTGCCAGTCTCTAGAGATGGGGTTTATAGTTAATGCCTTGACATCGAAGTAGATTGTACCCAGAAGCCAACATATTAATAATTGGAAATATGATTTAAAATTATTAATGAAATATTATTATTTTATATCTGTAAATTAAATATTTACAGATAGTTTCTAATCCTATCTCTATGCCAATATCAGCAGAAATACCCTACAAGCATTGCCAGATAAACTAGAGAATGAACAATCAAAAGTGGATTCCGCGCCAGCGCGTGATAAGCAATCAAAGTGTTAAGGCATAGTGAAGTATGGCAGCTAATACCCCAACTCTCCGTATATAACTGTAATATTTGTTGTAATGCTATATGTACAGAGCTGATTTACAGGTCGACACTCTGTAGTTATCATGGATCCAAGAACGCATCAATATGATCGAGTAACATGCATTTCAAATAAATTATGAACCCACTTATTTTCATTATTCCATCATATAATTGCATAAGCAAATAACATATACTTATGAACAAATGAATGACTGTCAAAAATAAACATTGATACAGCATAATTCCAGATTCTTTAATTTCCAGACAAAGGATATTTTTTTTAGCCCACATTTGGAATAAGTAAAAACTGAATTTGCATTTGACGGATCAAACAAATTCATATAGGTAACTTTTTAAATTTTATTTTAATTCCATGTAAAAATGAAAAATAACCAGTTCACTTCCAAAGTATTTCATGTAATTACTCTACTGCAAGAAACCAAAGAGCATCATTTCATTACCACAAATCCACGGCATAGAAAAATTGTAAATATTTAGCATTTCAAAATATAATTCGGAAATAAGTGTTTCTTTTATATGGGTTAATACGATTAAAAAATATATTATATATTTAAAATTTTATATAATTTATTGAAAGTAATAGTCATATCTTTATTTAATTTATGCATTCCTATATTTCACTTGCAGAAATACTCGTAATTTAGAGTTGACTCTTATATTATATTATGTTACATTAACATAAGCAATAATTTTGGAATTGCAATATTTGTATGAAAAAGCTCCATTCTTTAATTTTTGGAATCCAGTTAATTTATTACCAATTACAAACAAAATCAATTGGGTGTCTCCACTAGTTTGACATCAAAATTCGAAAGAAGGATTTTATTCATTTGACTAATTAGAATACTATTAGTGATAAGCTATTTTGAATGATTTTGTTCGCCAAAGACAGCTTTATATATATAAAAATTAATACTAGTTACGGTTGTGAGAAACAATTATTTAAATTAGAATTTATTTATTGAGGAGATAAAATTTCTTTTTGTCCAGTTTGTAAGAAGCATATTCTGCTTATTTCATATAATAAAGTTTTTAATAATAAATTGAAAAAGTTTAAAATCGAACATTTAACGATAGATGAGTTTAAAGAATATACTGATACATATTATATTTATGATTAAATGCGTTAGCTATGATTAAACACTGGGGGTTTCGCGTTAGATTCACCCCCTAACCAGAAAATATATTTGCACCCCAGGGTCTTCGGTCAGAAAAACAGATATGAATACTATAGGCCTTGGACCACATGGGCTGTCATGCCATAGGTTTACACACACACATGTAAAAGAAAGAAAACTTGAATGATATGATTAACTTGAATATACACTACTGGCCATTAAAATTGCTACACCAAGAAGGCGACATGCTACAGACGTGAAATTTATACGAAAGGAAGAAGGTGCTGTGATATGCAAATGATTAGCTTTTCAGCGCATTCAGACAAAGCAGGCGCCAGTAGTGACACCTATATTGTGTTTAAATGAGGAAATTGTTCAGCCGGTTCCTCATACACAAATTGCATTAGAACGTTGTTGCCTCGTGAAAAGTTGTTGTGATGCCTCGTGTAAGAAGGAGAAATGCGTACCAGCACGTTTCTGACTTTGATAAAGGTCGAATTGTAGCGTACCGGGATTGCGGTTTATCTTATCGCAGTATTGCTGCTCGCGTCGGTCGAGATCCAATGAATGTTAGCAGAATATGGAATCGATGGGCTCACGACAGGTAATACGGAACGCCATGCGGAATCTCAACGGCCACCTATCACTAGCAGCTGAGAAGACAGGCATATTATCCGCTTGGCCGTAATGGATCATGTGTCTGCACGAACAGTTCGACGACGTTTGCAGCAGCATGGACTCTCAGCTCGGAGACCATGGCTGCGGCTTCCCTTGACGCTGCGTCATAGACAAGAGCGCCTTCAATGGTGTGATCAACGACGAACCTGGGCGCACGAATGGTGAGACGTCATCTTTCCAGATGAATCCAGGTTCTGTGTACAGCATCATGATGGTCGCATCCGTGTTTGGCGGCATCGTGGTGAACGCACACTGGCAGCGTGCATTCGTCATCGTCATACTGGCCCATCACCTGGCGTGATGGTATGGCGTACCATTGTATACACGTCTCGGTCACCTCTTGTTCGCATTGACGGTGCTTTGAACAGTGCACGTTACATTTCTGGTGTGTTACGATCCGTGGATCTACCCTTTATTAGAGCCTTGCGAAACCCTACGTTTCAGCAGGATAATGCCCGACCGCATGTTGCCGATAATGTACGAACCTTCCTTGATACGGAACATGTTCGGCTGTTGCCCTGGCCAGCACGTTCTCCAGATCTTTCACCAATAGAAAACGTCTGGTCAATGGTTGCCGAGCGATTGGCTCGTCACCAAACGCCCGTCACTACGGTTGATGAACTGTGGCATCGTGTTGAAGCTGCATGGGCATCTGTACCTGTACATGCAATCCAATCTCTGTTTGACTCAATGCCCAGGCGTATAACTGCTGTTATTACTGCCAGAGGTGGTTGTTCTGGGTACTGATTTCTCAGGATCTATCCAGCCAAATTTTTTGAAAATTTAATCACTTGTTATTTCTAGTATAATATATTTGTCCAATAAATATCATTTTGTTATCTCTGCATTTCTTCCTGGTGTAGCAATTTTAATGTCCATTTGTATATATATATATATATATATATATATATATATATATATTAAACTATGAAAAACATTTGTCATACACTGGCATTGCTTAGAAATACATATTATAATTGTTAATAATTACGTTATATGAAACTGCACCAAATGCAATTTGAAATAGAATAATATTTTTGAATACAGATAAACACTTTAATATTTTCCAAACAATTTGAGAAATAAATTCATCAGTCAACTGAGATTCGACTCGTAAACCATTCAGATGACGTTGAATGTATAAAAACTCAATATATATAACTTACAAGCTTCTAATAATAATTTCGCACCAAATGCTGTGAGGGTAATTGATTTATTGATTACATTCTCCTTCTTTCGCTGTAAGAAAAGTTTGACAGTCAATATCCAAGAAGTAATAGGCCAAAGACTTTCAGTCAATATTATTGACACAAGAAAGATTATCGGCCAAGAAGAAAGATCAGAACACATCTGTCTTCAGGGTAACTTACTAGTCTCTGTATGAAAGTATTGAATTGGATGATTGCTTTTCTTCTTTTGATTAAGCTTATTGATCAATCCATCAATAAACAAAATAAACGTCGTTGCTAATTTTATTCACTGTATTTTTTAAACATAGGTAATAAATACAGTAATATAAATATATAAATTATGTATTATAATTTTTTATTTAAGAATGGTGTAATAGATATTTTTTCCATTGAATTTTGTCTATAATTCATATGTGTTTATGTATTATCCTTATGTATGAAATCACTGATTGCATAAGATGTAATATGTCACTTCTATCATAAGCACCCACGCATACACAATTCCTAGGATATGAAATTATGATCTACACAGCGTGTTGTTGTTCCTACTTAAGACACATGGAGAAGCCAAGCTCTTCCTCTCCGTCCGGGAATGGAAGAATGAAAGTACGACTAAGCTCATAGATGGCAGCACCATCTGTGTCTTGCAATTAAGAAATAGGAAGCCAGAGAAGACAAAGGGCTTGACTCCTAACAACCCCAGAGGTATTAATTTGGAATGGAGACATGCATATAGAGTAAATAATCGTAATTAATTTGTCTGAAGTAAAATTATCAGTATTTATGAGGAAAATAAATTTTAATAATAACAATTATTTACATTTGAGAAGAATTATGATTATCTCCTCATATAATTAGCATAAGTTACTTTTTAAGAAATGTAACATTAAATCATTACTTTTTCATCATTATTTTAATTTCTATATGTATGAGCATACGCATACATTGATTATACTCTGTTTATTGGAAGAATGTCTTTCGTCCTAATAAACAGGAAAAATTATCCGTGGGTGTTAATTTCCTCTTCCAATTCATAACAATATCAATTTTCTGCTATACTTTCTTTTCTTTTTCTTTTTTTATATAAAAAAAACAATTTCTATAAAATTCAGTTTTTAAACATCATTAGAACTAGTTGAGTTTTTTTTTTCCCAGTACTTTGCTTCAAATTTCTACTTAAGTTCAATAGATTGACCAAAATGGAGAATTTTCCTTGAGTAAACATGTGGGATCTGAAATTCAATGATTTTATTCGGACAGTATTTTTCAGATAGAAGTCTATAGATAAATTTCTTCAATTATTATCAGTATATACTTCTATTTCTGCTGAAACTAAAATCTTAATCTTATTTTTTGTGTAAACTTCTACTTCTTCACATAAAATGATTTTGATGTACATGGGGAAATAATTGAAATATTCCGAATATCTGACTTTAATTATATTTTTATGGCTTACCCACGATTATTCTATAATTATTTTCCGTCAGCTTAGTTGAGAATTATTTAAAATGGTAAATTTTATGGTTTTCTAAATTAAACTTTTAACTTCACAGTATATCACTAAATATTGCTTAACATATTTTTAAGTTTTATCTATTTTTAATTAAAAATATAATTTTTTTTAATGTTAATATTACTAAATTTGTATTAACACCATAAAACTGAGTAGAGGTGTACATCTTATGGTTTATATGTATATAAAAGAAAAGATACGCGAAAATACAAAATCTGATGGCAATAATACGCATTTTGAAAATAGAAATAGTCATCAAACGTAAATTTAATGTAACATGACTTTCTTGTAAAATCAATCAATTAAAAGTTCGATGTATATTTTTATTTTGTTGATTTTCATTGTTATTATATATACAATTCCTAATGTGTTCATTTCATTTTACTGTTATCAGCAAAATGAAATGAACACATTAGGTTAAAATTTATTTTCTAAAAAGTTATTTAATTAATTTTAACAAGAAAGTTATTTTTTTAAAAAAAAATATTATTTTTAAAAATTAAAATAAATTATTTTTGAAAATTAAAATTAAAAGAGGACGTGAAATAAACTCAGAAATTATTATAATTATTTTCAACCATTTCAGAAATTAAAAGTTACATTTTTTAGTTAACTAAAATAATTATTTTAAAAATATACAAAAACAATAATTATTTTTTGCTCAAATCAAAATTAATGCTATTTATAAATCACTTTTGAATAATACGTAGATAACCATTGTGGTTGGAACACCATGAGTAAATGAAAAATATTTATTGAACGTAAGCAATATAATTTGAAGACAAATTGAATTAATTTTCAAAATGTTCAAGGAATTAAAGATGTATAGATGTCTGTTGAATTTTTAAATCAACGAATAGTTTTTTTTAATATAACAATCTTTTTTTTTAATATATGTATTAAGAAAATACGCGTTTTAAGAACTGAACTACAGTAGGACCTGCGTAAAAATAAGATTACATATTACTTATAAACACTTTTTTTCCTTTTAAAATTGTCTCAGATAACAGTAATATAATTTAAAATACTTTTTGAAATTACAGAAAGTGTCTAGAAACAATAGTTTGGAAAATTTATTTGCAAATACATGAAATTTCTAGGATCTCTGTGTATATTTTAACACGTTAAGGATACACACTAAAAAAATTAAAATCAAAGGCAAAATTATAATAAAGATTACAAACTGATTTATATTTAAAAAATAGAAAACATTATTAGTTCTTGAATTTTAAAAACATATTTATATCTAAAATGCATTTTCTGATTGGATTACTTTTTGATTTATTTTTACTGAAAAATAAAGAATTTATTAGGTTGTTCAGAAAGTCATTTTGTTTTTTCCACCTGAATCAGTTTTTTTGCTAGTGAAAACAAACTATTTCCTGAGTATGAAGTCATGTTACGACCAGAAAGATGGTAGAAGGTATTGGACGAGTGGGGTATTCACAATATGTACAATTCAATAAAATATTTATTCACTATACTTTCTCATTTTCATATAAAACCAAATAACTTTCCAAAGAACCCAATATTTTCTGATAGTCTTTCAATTACTGAAACAAATATAATTTTTTTTTGGAGTACAATTATCATCTTCTGGTTGAAATAAAATGAAACGAGAAGGAATATTTTTCTTTTGTTAGTTTCCTGTTTTATTGCTTTATTTTTTTGTTGTTCAAATTTCATAAATTTAAACTTTTATGAAAATGTTTTTTAATTTTTTACACATTTGCTCATATTAGGTGACAACTGAAAACTCTCTTCCCCTATTATATACTAAACACCTATTCAAATATAATAAAATATTTAAAACGAATTTGCCGAAAATTCACTGCTTTTTTTAAGCCAATTGGCTTGTTAAATAAAAATAGGAAAAACTTAATAAGCTATCTCGAAATATTTTGATGGGGGTTAAAAATCAATGGCTTTCTCAACTCCCTCACCCACCTGTAGGGACTTGTTTTCCCTCTCTACCCACCCTTGCCCAATAGACGAAGCCTCTTTTGGCATTGAAGTCACGTATTTCTGCTTCGATTTGTAAGCGTTTATTGCAGACGCAAACAGTAGGTTAGCAGGGCCATTCGGATGAGGATCTTGCAGCAGGTATTGCAAGCGACAAGTGTAGTTGGTCTGCTTCGCCAGGTGGCATCGAGAGTGCTATCCGGAATCGATCCTACCCCGTGACGTCATCTCCAATTCACCCCTACCACTCCCGGAGACAAATTCCGGACTTTCGCACATCCAGCCAAACCTCACCGCCAGCGGTTTTCCCGTTTTATTCTGCTGGAATTCGGCGCCTCCAGCTTTCGTGGAATTCCTTTTCCACTGAGGAGCCCTTTTCCTGAGGAGCCCATTTTCCTCAGTGCCGCTCTTTATCCAGAGGAGGTAGAGATTGAGAATAACTCAGTGAATTTTTCGCACAACATAATTATAATTTTCGAGAAAGTTATAAAAAAAAGTTTAATTGTTGAACGGCACTCAAAAACAACGTCATAAAATAAAGCGAGTGCTTACATTGTATGATACGGGAAACTTCGGAGGTAGGTATAAATCGCTCTTTTGATGTCTAATTTATTTAAATTGGTAAATTAAATAATTACTTTTTACAAGGATGTGTGTATTAATGATAAACTTCTTTTCCTCTTTAAACAAAAAGTAATAAATATGAATAATTTCCTTTAAATATAACTCCACCAATATCTGTACATACATTTCAATATGGAGTATTCAATATAATTTCACATTGATAAACTAAATATTTTTAAAATGGTTAAAATTAATATACGTAATCATTTAATTTGAATGAATATTTCATTAATTAGCTTAAATTCTAGTCAATCTGAATTAATAATTATTTAACAATTACCGTTAAAATATATTTCTGGAAAATTAATTTAAAACTTTACAATAACGAGAATTCTTGATAAATGCATATTGTTTAATTTAGATCTTTTTAAGAATTGGCACCTAATTTTTTTATCCAATGATTCAGGAATTAATTATATAATTAAATTAATTATGAAAATTAATTTAAACTAAAAAAATTTTGTTAATACTATGACACAATTAATTGTCTTAAATATTTAAAATAATTGTCTTAAATATAAAGGAATACATATGTTTGATTTATGAAATTAAAATTAGAATGTATTCGAAGAATTTGTTATAATGTTTCTGTGTCAATTTTATCATTATTCTTATATATAAGGCAAACATCATTGATCAATTTTGTTAGCAGCAACTGAATATAGTAGAACAATACTGAGTCCAAAATACAAGAATTTATAAATGATGGATGCATCCATTTTCTCCTGAGGGGAATTTCTTAACATATTTCAAGTTCTTTATTGATTTTGAAAAATGCTACATTGTTTCGAAAGTAGGATATTGAAAGAAGAAATGTTGATTGAGATATATTTATTCCATTTTTTCAAGGTTCTCTAAATTTGAATGTTCACATAATTATTTATAAGAAATATTGAAAAAAATATTTTAATACTAGATTATGTCATTTATATTTTTTCTATTTAACTGAAATTATTACTGCTTTTGGTAAAGTTTGATTTTAAGCATGAACTTTAAAGATGTACAAATTCATTGTAGAAACAATTGTGGTAAAATGCAAATTCTTTCTCAAACAAGAGGTCTTTTTCTAATAATGATAAACGAGAGAGTAAATTATCTCAATTTCGATTTTTTTGTGGAAATATTTATCCTTACAATTATAAAAACAAGTGAAGGCAACTAGAATTGAAATAAATGAATTTACTGAAGTATTTTAATACAAAAAAAATTTAACTCTAGCTTTAGTTGAAGGTGTTTTTCAATTTCAAATTTTTTCTATTTTGTTATAATTATGTCTTAATATAATTATTTCTGAATAAAGACCAACACAAACTTGTAATAACAACAACGGGCTGTTTGTAATTGTATTTTAGTTTTGATATTAAATAATACCAGTTCTGATTAAAATTAACCTATTGCTAACTAAACTTTGCTAAATAAGCAAACTAATTTTTATGACAAAAAACTGGAAATGGAATAAAAATGCAGAAATCCTGATTTTTAAAAAGCATTTTTTTGACAGCATTTGTAGTAAAATTAAATTGCTCAGCATTTATTTTGAAAAAAATATACTTGAAGTACCACGACTTGCTTTACCGAAATCTTTAGCTAGACTTTTTTTTT
>JAPDSC010110556.1:0-23323 GCA_026290005.1 Latrodectus geometricus | reverse complement strand
TTTGTAGAGACTGTTGTATAGATTAAAAACTGTATTATTTACAAACTGCATTTTAAATTTGTTAAAATAAGAGAAAACGTCCTTTAAATAATGAGTATGAATTTTTAAATGATAGTAAAATATTTAAAATTCCCAATACGTGTCTCATAAAATTTAATGTCAAAGTTAAAAATTATTATATAAATTAAGTTCATTCTTAAGCAAATACAATAATGAAATTGTTCACAATCTATTGTTTGTAATTATAAAGAATGTTTAACGTAACATATGAACATATTATAAGTCTTAATTTGGACCACTTATATTTCAGAAACATCTGAAATAGCAAAGTATTATTAAAGAATGCAATGTTCTAAGATAATTAAAAACTTTAACATCAGGAACATGCATATTAATTTATACGCAAATGAATTAATTTTATTTTAATAAATGAGAAAAGTTTTAGATTTATGCTTATGTACTTGAAAGAAGATTCAGGGTTTTTTAAAATCAGATTTGGAAGAAAACACTATTCTATTTTAAGAATCTAAAGAGAAAGTATTTCTCTTTAAATTTTTAATTTATTATTTAATAATATTCATTATATTTAAAAAATGATGGATCTATATATAGTGATTTAATTAAACTTAAGTAAAAAAATTTCTTACTTATGACATTTATAATACTTAAAAATAAAAAGGCTTTTATTAATAGTTAAATTATTTTAATTAATATTTCACAAATACTTTTTTATTCACCAATTTTGATGAACATGTACAAAATTTGATCACTTGAGGCATTATTCTATGAGAGAGAATATTAGTAAATTTCAAAGTTTACAACTTCTCATATGTGAGAAAGTTTCGTAATTTGCTCTTTTATTATGCAGAAGAAGCATAGTTAAATGTCATAATTTATCTTCCTCTCTTATGTAGTAGCTTCCTCTATTAAATTTTAATTCCCTCCAGAGGAAACTAGCAAAGAAAATTATATTCCTTATTAAATAAATAATTTTATGCTATATTAATTTGAATCTAACTTAAGACGTTTAAGCGTTAATGTTTTTTCACTATGAATTGAGAAAACGTAGAGTTAGTATTTATTGTTATATAACAAAAAAAAAGTTTGAATTTTTTCTGAGTTGTGAGAGAAGATTAATTAAAAACTTTAATATTAGAAGCATACATCTTAATATATTTTAATTTATACGCAAATGAATTATTTTCATTTTAATAAATTTTTAACTTATGAAATATTTTTTTCAAGTAAACCCATGTCATATATGCGACTGACATTCTAAAAAAGATCGATGCGAATCGACGCAAGAATGAAGTCGTCTGACTTTAAGATCTATGATGTCTGATTTCAATTAGTTTTCTATAAAGTTGATTAAAAATAGGAACTACTGTGTTTATTTCTTAAAAACTTATTTTTCTGAAAAATAAATGCTGATAGTTAATAAAGTCTAAAGATAAAAGAGAAGTTGCTTAATTTTTTTCTTATCAAATAAATATACTTAATTGGGTAGTTTCTAAATTAATTACAACACAAAAGAACTTTTAAAGTTTATAAATTTTAAATTTTTATAAATTTAAACTGAAAGCAAAGCTAAATAAAATAAAAAAAATTTAAAGCACAAAATACTTGATTTCTTATCAAATACCTATCAGGTAATAAACAATGATTCTGACTAAAAACTCTTAGTCTGGGGTATTTGTTGGCAGAAATAAGACATCAAATTCGGCATTTAATTATTTTTCCTAAATAATTTTCAATCAGCCTAAAATTTCTTGGTTTCAGAATATTGTAAGAATTTTTCTGATTTCAGCAATTCATTTTTAAAAATATTGTTGTATATAAGTAGTGATTTATAGGTTAATGTTACTGAGTTTCATATAATAAATTTCTACATGGTGACTATATAAATTGTTAATATTCTATAAATAGCAGAATAATTTTTGTCTTTAAAATTAATGTTTTTTTTTAAATTTAAACATTTTATATCTGTTTATCCATCAATCAATCGATATCTATTTACTTTATCGATTAAAAGAATAAATACATAAAAATTAAAAATATTGCTAAGCATTTTATCATAACAATAATAAAGCTCTTTCTGGGATAAATAATTATTGGCTAAGTAAAAAGTGCTACGATATTTATAATTTAACTGTCGCACTCTTTTATTAAAGTGACATTACTTTTTAATACAATAAGTGTGAATATTATTTTCGGGACTATGCATGTTACAAAAAGCGGGGTTATCTTAAAAGTAATTTAAAGGATTTAGAATTTAATATAATTCTAAGAAGTCAGAAAGACACAGAATAACATTATAAGAATGATTCGTTTCGCATTATTTTTTGAAAAATATGATGGATGTACAATAAATATGACATACTAGGAAAACTTATAAATTATTCAACAATGTTTCTGAAAGATTTGGTTTAAGTGCAGTTTCGAGGGAAAATGCTTTAAAAAAATACCTTTTAAGAAAATTAACTAGTAAAATATTTTTATATGACCATCAAAAGGTGTTATGATTTCACTAGTTTCTGTTTAATAGTTAATTTAGAATTCCTCAACCTTATATTAGATTTTGATCAAATACCATTTACTGAAAAAAAGAAGGAAAATTTAAAAGACTTAAATTATTATTAGATTATTAGTTTTATCGTAGTAAATAACGAAGAAATTGAAGGATATTGTGAGGGGTTTTTAGCATCTTGTATTACTTTCCAAGAAGAAATTCCATAGGTAGTGATCTGTATTTACACAAATAATTAATTGAGCCTGGAACACTTTTAAGAATCTACCACGATAGAAGTGCAAATAGAAAGAAAAATAATACATAATCTCTATTTTTATTTTTTGAATTTTGAATTTCGTGAGATTTCTTAAAGAAAGAAAGAATTACAAAAATATTTTCATTTATTTACTACGAGTCCCATCAGTAATTAAAAGTTTTTAAGTTCAAGAATTCATCTTATATAATAGGTATAAATGCTTGTCGTCATTTGAATCCCAAATTAAAATTATAGTTTCCAAACTCATTAGTCTTAATATACTTAAAGATAGTAGAGTGATATGCAAACTTATGAATTATCATTTTCTGAAGAAAAGTTTTTTTTCTAAAATACTTGACTATCACGAAAATGTCTTTAATTTATTTAGGAGTTATTGTGACTCTCATACTAAAGATAACTGAAAATTTCTCATAAGGAAATATTTAGTTAAAAATTAAATAACTGTTGCCATATAATTAATATTTTCCAACAATTTGCATTTTATTTTATATAATTGTCATAGCACATTAAGGGGTCTCATTCATTTTAGTTTTCCAAGTTTTCGCTATAAATGGCTTTTTAATTTTTTATAGAATGATATAAAATGAAATATGTTCTTTATTTTTATAAATGATTTATTAAATAATTTATATCTTTGGATATTTTTATAAAATCAAAGGAAATAGCAACAAGCAAGAATAATTGTATTTGCTATTATTTTAAACAAAAATGTAGATATGGGAAAAACAAGTTATCTGCGTATTTATTCAATTTATACCAGAGTTAAGGCAAATATGAACATGCAAACAAACAAATAGATAATGAAAAGGGTAATGACCGAGTCATTGCCTCAAAATTTCTCTAACTGGCATACGCATTGCCCTTTCAGAGTCACCATAAAGTGACGCACAGAGACGGAGGCCATCTCTATTGATTGGGTCTGCCGAACTACATAGTGGGCTACCATAATTCGCTAAGATTCCATTGCGAAGGAGACGCTTTGTTAACTATTCATGACTCGTCAAAAGGCTGAACTGAGGAAAAGCATGACGTCGTGGTCTGCTGAAATTTATTAAGAAAATGTTCAAATCTCCTGGTTTTAGTTACATACAGAAATTATAATAAATAATTTTCCTCCTTTTCTTGATTTAAAGATTTATAAAATTGTATGTGTCAGTGCTGAAAATTTTTTTTGAAGTAATTTTGAGCCCATTTTTGGTGAAAGTATCGTCCTACTCGTTCTCAAAAGTTCCAAAATATCAAGTATTTAGTGCCACAGACTTCATTTTTAAAAATCAACAAATAACACTTTGAATTTTAACACTCTCAATAATTGGAGATATTATGCAACATGAACCAATCTGAATTTGAATAAATATACTGTATACGGCTTTTTTAGGATTTAGAAACCACTGTTAAAAATAAAAATTTTATCCTCTTTCCCTTAATAATAATAAATAAAATGTGAATTTTATACATTTATTCATTGATATTTATATCACCTCTGGAAAATTTCAGCTACTACTAAAATAAGTTGAGAAATGGCATGTTTTGAAGCTACCTGTGTGTTGCTTGTATTTCTTATAACTGTTAAGAAAAAAAATTCATACGAAGATAAAATATATATTAAAAGTAATGTATGTCTTTTTCTTGAACGTTTATTATAGTAATTAATCAATTTTGCTGAAAGAAATCTAGAATCGGCTTTAATTAATTAATAAAACTTTAGAATTTTAAATAATAAAACAGTTATAAAAATTATGTGTTTTTAAATTTTAATTTGCAATTATAATATATATTTACAATTTGGATAATCATAAATAAGCAAATTATGGAATTGAATGCAACTGCTTTAGTTTCAACCAGTAATAATATATGGTCAAATATAAATATTATAATAAACTTTAAGTTTCATTTTTTACTAATCGTATTAAATGTGTAGGAAATTTAAATGATAAAATCATAAAAGAATTATAACTGAATTTTATACTAAGGAGTTTTAAGATTTTGAAATGTTACATAAAATATTTATTAGATTAAGGAAAACACTTAAAAGTGATGTTATAACTAAACGCACTACCATAGTTCTGTTTGAGTAATGATTTTAATTTAAAACTCATAATTGTTTTAATATGATTATCAGTACGAAAACTGATTTCTTTATTCACCAATTTGAATTTTTAAATTTAAAATTTCAATAAAAATAAAGAAATATCAAAGTTATAATACTAGCTGCAAATTCTTGTTTCAAGCATATAAGAGAAAAACGTATCAATATAGCTCATCAATTTTTCTTTTAAATTAAAAAATACGAATTTTTTCTTTTTATGCCTTAATATATAATAAATAAATATATTTTGAGTATGTTAAATTGGTTTAAACAGAAAGTACTCAATTTTTGTTTTTAGTTTTAATAATTAAAACACTTTAAACAATAAAATTTCAGTAAAAAATTCCTATCCTTAATCATTTTGATCAAATTTCTTGTAAATAAGATATTTATATGTTAAAGAATTAAAATTAAAACTAAATAGTACTAATTTTTTTGACTTTTGTGTTTTGATATATGTTGAAAGTCTTGGTTATATTCTTCAGCCCAAATATATTTCTTCGATTACAGTTTTTTCTTTTGTTTTAAATTTTCAGTATATATTCAAATTTTAAAAGACTTTTTCTTTATATTTTCATATGCATAATTTTTCTTATCATTTCTAACCTAGTTATGCGAGTTTCTCTTTCAGATAAGAATAAAATGAAAAATATGAATAGAAAGATAAGAAACTTTTCTACTTATTAAAAAAAAATGCATATCTCATTCAAGTGAATGATTGGTTTTTCGACGTTTTATGTAATTTAATACAATAAGCTAAACACAACTTCCAATATTTTTCATAAATTTAAAGAAATTCTTTGAAAATCGCAGAATAACTTTGGAGTCTAATATGCATGCATGTTATTTTCTGTCCAACTATTGGATTTCTTTCTTCCAACATAAAAATAATAAGGAAGTAACTGTTTCAAAATGTAAGCAATCAGACATATATTCAGAGGTGAAGCCTGTATTTTAAAAGTTAATTCATTGGAGGCTATAGAAGTATTAATAAATGGACTGAAAATGCAAATGGAAATAAATAATATATATTTTAATAATGCAATAAAATAAAATAAAATATTTTAATATTGATTATAATAAAAAGAAATAATATAATCAATACTGAAATATTGTTTATTACCTGTAACACATTTTCGACAGATGTTCGTTCGATTCCGATTAGTTTATGTAAAATACCATTTAATGTGATTTAGTATATTTTTCTCTTAATAATTTATGATTTTTTTTATTTCTAATGGCAGGCACCCTTGAGCAAGTAAGTATATTAGCCCATTTGCCGCAACAAGGTAGGAAACTGCTACTCATTTTATCGTTACCCGGTGGTCACCTGTGAACTAAGTCACGGAGGTACGAGTAGCATCGCCCACGCCACAAACCTGTTTATAGGGAGGGCCACATTCATATATCATCTGAGGAAAGGACAAGAAACACAGAGAGAGAGAGAAAATACATCCATGCCCGAGCTGGGATTCGAACGCATTTCCTCCCCGTCCGTAGTCAGTTACGCTAACCACTAGACAGATTGGGCGGCTAATTACAAAAACTATATATTTTTCGGCTTATAAAATTGATGATTATATTTAAGGTTTACTAAACTTATATCTTTTCATTTTTTTGTATTCATTTCAGCAAGACATTTAAATTTTGTTAATATTTTAAATTTTGAAATTTATGTTAATTATTTCCTCAATATTTATGAAGTGTGTTTTTCATTTTTAAAAATTATTCACTCAGTAAACTTAAATTTAATTACGTGATTCAATGATACCAAATCTTATAATGTCGCTAAATATTACAATGTAGCTCAAAAATATTAAAATATATCCCTTCTTGTGTGAAACTATAATAATATTTGCTGACCAAACATGTAAATAATAGATATGAGTATATAAATCTATACCACCAGGAATGATAATCTATATATGTTTAAAGTTTTTTCAATTATTCAATTGTTTTATGATTATCAAATTTTTTTTTACTAAGTTGTAAAGGAAATGTAGTATGATTCCATGCATTCAATTTCTTTACTTTGAATTAACTAATTTATGTTTGATGTTTTGTCAAAAATTGAATTTCTGTATAAAATGAATTTAAACATAATTTTTTATTTTCCCATCATTCATATAAAAATTTCTTATAGTTTTGATAAAACTTGTCATTTTTTGAATCATTGTTTGCATTCAGATTAATCTTTTATCAAAATGTTTAAATGATGCTAGGTTTCTTTTTATTTTTTCTTCAAATAATCCATTGAATCAAAATCTCTACTTAAAATTTCTTTAATTCAGTGGAAATAAACAATATGAACTACGAGATAATTTTTCACTCTTGACTTCAAATTTAAAAAAAAATTGATGAATGAAGTCAGCAACTTGAATAAAATCTGATATACAGGTATAATAAATTGGACATTTAATTTAGTGCATAGATGTTAAGTTGTTATGTAAACCCATTACACTTATTGCAACACTGTTAAATGTTAACCAGCTAAATTAAAGGTAATTATTGTGGTTTATGAACCTTTTTTGAACTACTTGATACAATCAACTTGATATTATTTAATTATAAGTTTTTTTTCTTTTTCAGCCTTTTTCTATGAGTGGAGGAGGAGAATAATGTTTTTCACACCATGACGGAAAGTAAAAATGCAGTATTTTTTAGTTGTATGATTTATGATCAAAATAATTTTATATCTATCAAAAATATGAGTTTTGATAGATATAACATTATTTTGATGGCCATTCGATTTCTGTGAGAGATATTTTAGAATTAAGGCTTGACAAAAATCCAGAAAGCAACAAATCATTCTAAATAACAAATTTAGAAAACAAATTTGAAACTTCTCAAATGGTGGGATTTTATTTATTGTTGGTGATTTCTTGCCAAATCACAAACAACAAATACCATTTTTTTGAGCACTTTCTCATTAAACTCATTAACTATTAAAATGTTTCTAGAATGCACTAAGGATATTTAATTTAAATTAAATAGTTTATAACACATATTAAATTTGTTTTGTATTTCTTAATCAACATAGACTATGCTTATGCAAAATTTAAACTTTTGTTTTATCCCATTTGGTGAAAGCTTGATTTATATTTTAACTTATGATTTTCAATAAGGAATAAAATTAATTTAAGACATTACTTCAACATGTTCAATGAATATTTATAGTGTAATTTTGAAATGTACTGACAAGTGTTCTATATGACCAAATGAAATGTGTTAAATATATCGCATTTATGGTTATTTTATATATCATTGATTTTCTTTCACTTTATTTGCTTTTCTAATACATTATTATGTGAACTTTCATTTTAAATTATAATTTATTTAAGCATAAATACTCAATTTAAGTAAAATTTAATAATTTAAAAATTTAACTTTTATCTCCTTCTAAAGTATTTTACACATAAAGTAAATAGTTTTTAAAAATTATATTAATTGCTGCAAAATTTGCCAAATGCAATTAAGTTACTAAGGGTATTACTGAAAATGTATGTATTTGTAAATATATTAATACAAATATATTTATTTTATAAGCAATATTTAAATAAAAATGATTTTGATTGATTTTGAAATGTGATATTTGAAAGTTATTATTTTCAGACAGGTAAATAATTTTTTAAACTAATTAGAAAATAAAGCATATTAAAAGCTTACGTAGTTAATACTCAACGCACAGAACTCATTAAATATTTTGACTAACGACAGAGAAAAATGTTATCCCTGTGTAAAAATCAAACTAGAAGTATGTGAAAAAATTTCGAAGCAAATGTTTTAGCCATTAGAAATTAATTTGGCTTAATTTTTTAAGTTAGGTCCCAAAAATTCTAAGAAAAATAAGGTTTTATTAAATTTGAACGTGTTGTAAAAAAAAATAAAAATCTTGGAAACCAGTAAATGCTCTTCATTAATGATGGAGATGTAATTGAAAAGGAAAATAATTAGTTTGACTTGTTAAACGAAGTAAATTCTCTTAAAAAAAAGGAAAGAACACATTTCAAACTATTAAACTGCTCTTTTTTAAAACCAACTCATGTTCCTGAATTACAATTAGAAAATTTTATGTTTCATACATTGACGTAATTTCTTTTTCAGGAGAAAAGATATGTTTTCTAAAAAAAATATTTTTCCTATTAATCACAAGAAAAACAATTTGTTAATTAGTTTGATGAAATGTTTATTCACTGACTTCAAAAATTAACAGTAAAATTTACTTTCTTTAGAGAAATAAAAACTTTGATTAGTTCAGAATGTGCTTTTAATAATTGTTAAAGCATGATTAATTGTTTTAAAGTGAAGTAATCTAATCATTCATCATTCCAAATGTAAGAAATTTATTGAAATATTTTAAACTAATGTTAAGGAGGAAAGTAATTTAATATTGATATAATCGAATGTTTATTCAAATAAATTATGTGATTTGCATAAAGATTATACAAATATTGTAATTTTTCACAATAAGAAAGATTTTCTACAATATAAATAAACTATTCAGTTGATTGGAAAAACTATAATTAAAAAAATTTTTCTTTTTGAAAAATGTGTCATTTTTGAATTATTTAAGTTCAGCATATATAGTAAATTATTCCATGCTAATTTGCTATTACATTTGTCAAACCACAAGATATTTTTTTTAAATATTTTGAAAAATTTTACGTATTTTGTATCATTTAACAATTTATGTATTTTCATTTTATTATAATATAAAATATCTCTGATTACATAAAATTGCATAACTTGAATCAATATAAATATAATTATTTGAAGTATTATAAACCACAATTAAACGTTTTCAATCTTCCGTATATTGTTATCAATTTTAATATTTATCTTATGTACACAATAATATATATAAATAAAATTTTATTTTGCTTAGACACTAAAATTTTGCTAGATGTTGAATCGAAATGACTTTAGGTAGTGAAATAAATTTTTTATATGAGTGTTTATCATTATTTAAATTAAACTATAAGCTAAGTTTTATTTTGAAGTGGGTATTTTATACTAATTTTCATCGACAATAAATACTTAACTGAATGTAAAATTAAATGCCACTGTAACTTAAAAAGATAAAACTCGTTTATTTTACACCAATACAAATCTACCAATTGTCGTTCAGTTATCACAAATCCTATGTTGCCATCTTAGGAAAGCTTAAAAAGTACAGAAATTAAAAATTAGACGAAGATGAATTACAGAGGACGTTACAATTTTAAAATTTTGATAAGAATGTTTTAATTAATTTAAGTTACGATTAATACTCATTTGAAATTAATTTAATTACATTCTCGTTTTAGAAAAGATGTCTCTGGCTCTTCACAGTCTATAAAAATTGTCTTTAAGCTTAATCACTGACTTATTTGTTATTAATTTAGCGAACAATTTGTATGGCATTGAATCTTACTTCTTTCTTCATTTCAGCTCTGTTTTTTTTTAAATTATACTCTTTGTTTTTAAACTATACTTTTCCAAAAATAAAAGAGTATTTTCTTTTATTTTTCAAAAATATCAATTTTTGAAGACTTTAAGAAACCTGTTTACGTTTGCCTCTATTTACTACCGATCATAAACACACTAGATGGTGGGTGAAAGGAGTCTCGACGATAATAGCTTCGTAACTGAAATATTTTTCAAGTATTCCACAAATTACATTTGATTGTATTTCAGCTAATCTAGTCATCAGCTTTCGTTTCGTGATGTCACATAGCGTTTCTAGAAAATTAAACACAGTTATTTTTCAAAATTATAATTTTGAGCGAAAGCTAGACATCCCTTTTCCACTGATGCCGCGGTGGCCTCGTTCTCGTTACGTCGTTCTCGTCGTGGTGAGTTTGAATCCCGTGTTCACTAATGACGACTGGGACATGTTAAACCCGTCGGGTCGCAATGTCCTCCATGTTCCCATTACAAATTAATACCTCTGGGGGTTGTTGGAGCCAGGCTTTGGGTCTTCACTGGTTTCAATCTCTAAATTGGAAGATTCAGGTGGTGCTGCCATCTATGAGCCAAAAGTCGTACTTCCAACTTCGAGAGTGTTCTATTAAAAAAACAGAAGACGCTCCCTCTCTGACTTCATTATCCTAGTTTCTGTGAAGGTTGAGCTTAGCGTTGCCATGTGTCACTAACAACGACAACCTTTTTCACTGGAAACCAATGATTTGAAAAACATTCAACTTACCAAACTGGATATTTCAAAACGTAATTTATGATATCTTTTTGTTTTCCTTTTAAATTAGAAATAGCAACAGCCCTTTGAACAACTATGCATAAATAACTACTTATAAGATAATGTTACTTTACATAAAAATATATAAATTTTATATGCTAAACTCATTTGAAACTATTTGCTTTTTAGTAAATTATGAGGATGTAAGGAAACATATTTAAGAGAATATTTTAAATAACGAACAAATGTTTCACAATTCCAATCTTAAAATGAAATGTTTTAAAAAAATTCAACCATAAAAAGAAAATTGAATGAATGAAGAAAATTGTATCAAGCCAATCTATCTTTATGATAAATGCAGAGAAAACTAAAGAAATTCCCATTGTCGTTACAAAAGAAAGTACATTGTTTTTAGTATGTTTTGAATAAAGGAATCGCTGGTAAAAATTTGCCTTTGAAATTCAGGACACACAAACGAATGAATTTCTCATCTTCTTAGATTTGTTTACTTTCTACTCTCTCTTTCCCAGCAGAAGGCTTACATTTTCAAAAAAGCTTATAAAAATTTATGTTTTATTTTGATACCATGTACTATTTTTTCTAATTTTTGATTACGACATGATTTTCCCTTTTTTACTCTCCAATAAAGAAAAAAAAAATGCTTTTGAAATTAAATTATACTACAATTTTTAAAACTCTATTAAAAATTTTAAAGCTTAGTAACGTAATATATAAGACTTCTTTATAAAAAAAAAACGCAATTACTTTTTATACTTTGTTTTCGATGTATCGTAACAAGTATTCAACACAGAGGCAAATGTATTTGAAGTTCAATATAAATGTTCATTAAATATAAATAACTATAAAAAATTAAATTAGAATTTTATAAAATAAAAATGTTTGTAAATTATAATAGAAATATCGAATCTATTCACATTTTTGTTTGTCTTAATTTTAGTTTCAACTGTTGTGTCGTATCTCCGATGATTCGATAGAGTCAAACCAGGTCCATAAATCCGTTTACAAAGAAAAAGTAAGAAACGGTAAGAAGAGTAAAACTAGTTTAGATTAATGATTATGAATTCTTGAAAGTAAACTATGGAATCTTGTCTTAAATGCCTCATCAAACATTCTCATACTAAATTCTCTTTTTATGAAAAATTATTAATTAAAATCATGTATTTGAACAAGATACCCTTTCCAAATATTTGTTCAAATCATTTGGACAAGTTATTTTGTTTAAATCTCTTATTTTATGCCAAACTTTTAAGTAATTAATTTGAAACTTTACAATAATTTTGTATTTGATTTTCCTCAATACTCAACATATTGCATTAGGAAAATATAAAAATATTAAAAAAATAATTTTAAATGTTAATTTTTTAAAAAGTTTTTTAAATTTTAATATTCTTCCCATTTTGAATTTATTACACATAATAAATTGATTAAATATATAAATAGAAAAGTGCATTTTTGTAGAAATTAATATATTCTATTTTGTTTCAAATATCGGTCTTAAAAGGAAATTGGAATTTGTATTAATTAAAGTTTATTTTAGAAATTTATTATAATTAAAAAATTATTTTGAATAAGTTGTCAGTTTTATTTTGTTGAGTTGTAATTAATTTGTTTTTTAATATTTAATTTCTCTGTTTTATATAATTTTATAAATTTTTATTTTTTTAGTTAAGTTTACGAATTTTTTAATTTTATTCCTACCATATTATAAAATGTGTCGTGTCTGGGGATAACTACTATATATTAATTTTGACAGAAATAATTGCTTTCATTAATAGAGCAGACAAAGAAAAACTCTCACATTTTCTTTCATTCAATCTTTCTCTTTGAGTTTTTTCATTATTTAGATAATTAATTTCATTTCTTTCTTTCAAGAAATCTTTTAAATAGTTCATTTGATAAAACAATTGCATACGAAACAAATAACATGGAGCTTTAAAAAAATCTGAGTACCAGCTCAAAAATAGCTTTACCTCATTCTTTTTAATTTATCGGTAGTTTCATGAAATAAAAAGTACATAACTGAGAAAAAACAGTACATTTAAGCTGATGATAAAATCAAATCACAATTGGCTCTAAAAATGTAAATAAATTGTGCTATTATTCAACTAATTAATTAACAGGCATCCGTAATAATATATATGCAGCTATTGGTCTTATTTTCTTCTATCTTCAATTAACATGTCATTATACAGTAGATCAATAAAGTTTTTCGTTTTACTAATTTTTATTTACTTTAGAAATTTTTTCAAAATTGTAATACACCAACTGGTTTCATTTTAAGATCTCTGTATATGTTGTTATTTTGGATAAATTTTGAGGAATTAGCAATCATTCTTCGAAGTTTATTTTGACTTGTAATATCTTTTCATCAGAATTTTGGTTGTATTTGGCGAAGCTGGGTAGGAATACGTATAATTATGGTTCTTATAGTAGAGTTATTAAATAACTTTTTTCATCTTGAGATCTAATTTGGTGTGCATCTTCCAAGAAAGTGTAAATTTTGTAAAATGCTACTTTGACTTTAAAAGTTGTTTTGGTTACGTGATCTCTTAAGCTCAGTTTATTAATGATCTTTTTACTAAGATCAATTCATTAAAGTGAATTTTCATCGAAACAATTTCATCAAATTAAATGAAATCATTGATTATTTTTTCTCTTTTTTTATAATGAGTGATTGGAAGATTTGGGTATTAATTTTAATTTTATATTTCTTGTGTCTCTGTTTTCAAAATCTTTTTCATTTTACAACTTGCGGAGTTTAGAACTTGCAAATTTAAATTTGGCTATAGTTACATTATCATCGGCGTAGAGAACAGTAAAAGGGTTTAAGTCATTTCTGGTAATTAAAAAGTTAGTTATATACACTAAATAAAGTATTGGTGCAAGAGTATATCTTTATGGGAACCTACTTGAGAATTTCCTTCAGTGGAATAGGAATTATAATTTTAATATTTGCAGTACTTCAGTGAAGATATAGATAAACGAATAAGTAATACAGTATCAACGAAAGAGTTGAACTTCATTTACTTATTTATAAATATAGTATGTAATACTCTGTCAAAGGTTTCACGATTGTCAACTAAACAGATAATTTATTAATATTGTAAGGATTTTTTTTATAAAAACATTACTTAATAATAAAACATCTTAAAATTTAAAACATATTTTTTAATAAGAAAAATTTTAAAAAAATCTATAGCAATTTCTAATTTTTTTAATTTTGCAAGTTTAAAATTCTTAAAATTATTTGTTTGCAATGTGGTTCAATATAACTGAAAATATTTTAATTTTTCCCTTTTCAATAGTGTTTAATCCTTATTAAGTAAATTCTGAAGGTTTTTTTTTAAAATAAAATACATTTATGTCATAAATAAAACTTAAATTAATCTACTCATAATTTGAAAGTTAAATAAATTATAATTTTTTTAACGAACAGTAATTTTATTTATTAGTTTTGAAATATCAAACTATTTAATGAACCTCAAACTCAAAGAAAAATATTTGGAGAAAAAGAATAAATAGTAGGAAATAATCGAACACAAAATATTTTGATAAATCACGTAACATAATATCTTTCATTGCAAGCTTTTTAAGAAAAGTAGATGTCCTTAACGGTAGCTTTACGTGACACGAATATCGAATCATAAGTATATAGAACATAACTTAAGAATTCGGAGAAACAAGCAATAATACTTTTTTAATTTAGTTTTTTCTTTCCAAAATGTTACACAAATAGTAGATTCTCGAAAATAGCTTTATATTTCCATTTATTTATTTTTGATTTTGATGCAGGATTTTTTTTTCAGAGAGTCACAGACATAAATTATATTGTTTTCATTTTTTGCAACTAAAAGGAAACATTATATTTAAAATGCTCACGGAATAATGATATTTTCATTTCGGATCTAGTATCGATAGATGTTTTTATTTATAATAGGATCATAAAAATAGATATGGTTGGATAATATAAGATTTAAAAATTTTTCTTAGGGACTAAATCAAAAGTATAATTATATGTTATTAATTAATATAAAATATGTTTATTCAGATTTTCTATAAAACATTCCGAACACGATATAAATTGGATTTGAGATTGGTTGATTCTGTTATTTTTTAATTTACGCGAAGAAACATATTTATAAATTTTGAATCTATAAAATCAATTACATTTCTAATTTTTGAAGCACAGATTATATAATAGTTTTATTTGTATTGATAATATATCTTATACTTTCACCCAAAGAAAGCAATTATATTTTCAAAAGGCATGTCAATTATGAACAAAATATACACACACGTTATGTCAATAAGCAAATTGCCTTTCCTTATAAAAATGAAGTGAATGCAAATGGAAACAATACATTCAGCACAAATAAAAATTAAATCTTAGTTTCTATCTTGTGTGCAAATTGTAATATAATTTGAAAAATAAAAGAAATTGAAAAATAAGTTAACTAACTTAATTAATAAAGAAAGGACAAAACATTTAGTAAATATAGTGAAATATAATGTAAAAGATCCCAATTTTCATTTATATAGAATTTGATATGACATTTTTTTAAAGAAAATTACATATATATATATGTTATAATAAGTCAAGAGTTATTAAATGCTTTTAACAAAAGTAAATAATGAACTATATTGAAATCAATGTACCATTTTGAACATGGTTTAAAATAAGAAAATTAACATTAATTTAAAGATAAGTGATAGTAGTTAAAGATTATAAAAATGGTATGAGAAAAGAAAATTAATAAATAATTGAAAATGGTTTAAATAAATGGTAATAAGAAATAAGTTTTTACAAAAAAATGTACATAATTTTGATTAGAATTTATAGATATATTCATTAACAATTTCTATTTAATAAAAAAAGAATAATAGAAAAATGGGAAACATTTTAAATTTGTTTAAAAATTATCTAAGAAATAAAATTATTTTTAGAAAGATAAAAAAATAATTAAATATAAATACTGAAAACTAATTCTTAAAAAAAATAATTATATATGAATGAATTAAAAATTTAACAAATTTTGAAACATAAAATTTAAAGAGATCAAATTTTCGTGATTAAGTAATATTAAAAAATAAATATTATTTGTTGAAAATCTAAAAAAAAATCTAGTATTTTTTTTAATAATTATATTACCGAATTTGAATTATTGAAATGAAATATTTGAGTTCCAATAAAGGAATTTATTATAATTTTGTAAGTAAAATGTCATACTTATTCTCAGAGTATTTTGCAATTGAACAATATTAAAATAGGATATGTGTCTTGATGATAAAAATTTCATCAGTTAGTTGATTGTAATTGCTGATTTAATCACATTTTTGATAAATTTATGAATGAATTTATATATCCGCAATTACAACAGTCTCGAGTTATGTTATGTATATGTTAATGGGATATTTTCAAAATTTAAAAGGGAAATTGTGATGACTGTCTAGAAAACAATCTAATAATGTGATTAATAAAGTAGTAATTATTTTAAAATTCATATCAGTTCATTGTATATGAATAATAGAATTTTTAATTAAGGCGTAATAATGCCTCTTTACATATAACAAATTGATTCACATGTTAATTGTTCTGTTATTAGTATTAACTAAATATTGCTAACTATAAAATTGATGATGAACAATTATATTTTGAATTAACAGCCCTAAAACGTGAAAAACAGAACATGAATTGAAATATTTTTTTTTTATTTTTAATGGAAGGCACTCTTGAGCAAGTAAGTACATTTGCCACAACAAGGCCGGAAACTGCTACTCATTTTATCGTTACCCGGTGGGCACCTATGAACCAAGTCATACACGGAGGTACGAGTAGCATCGCCCACGCCATATCAACACAAACCCGCTTAAAGGGCGCGCCACACTCATCCATCATCTGAAGAAAGGACAAGAAACTCAGAGAGAGAGAAAGAGAAAGTACATCCATGCTCCGAGTCGGGATTTGAACCCAGGTCCTCCCCATTCGTAGTCAGTTACGCTAACCACTAGACAGGCTGGGTGGCTGAATTCAAAGATTTATTTTATATTTTGTAGAAAATGATATTTAATTTTCTAACTAGTTAAGAGTTTAACAATATAATTAACTAAAATAATTCAAATTAGGAATCAAACTGAATTCCATGAATAACAAATTTTTAAAACTGGTTACTTTGATGAGATGTAAAAAATACTCAACTCGTCAAATATTTTAATCTAAAATCATTAAAATTGATTTTTGTCTTTTTTAGTAATGATTTTATTCTTTTAGTCATTTTTTTTTTCAAAATGTCATTTTTTTTCGTCAAGTTTGAATGATCATAATATTTTAAAAAGTATTTTAAATTGTTGGTCTTAAAATAGACTTAAATCCTCTTACATATGATAAAAAATAATAAAATTACTACATTTATATAATATTCATATATTCTTAATCTGAGCTCTATTAGATAAATATTCATATATTCAACAATTTTCGATATCAATTGAATTGTAAATTCCTGTTATTTTCAATCAATTTGATTGCATGTTACAAAAAATATATAATTCATAAATGTTCAATTTATGTACTTCACATTTGAACTTTGTGAGAATACAAAGCTATTTTATACTCTCGATAATCTACTTTAGTAATTTCAAACCATTTTAAAGCAACAATTCTTTTCCGGAATAATCTTAATTTAAGCAAATTAAGTATAATAGCATTATCATATACAATCAATTTATACGAAAAATTAATCTATGTAATGCATGACTTTATGCAACTAAAATAGAAAACGTGTATCATAAATATGATACACATTTTCTATTTTAGTAGCATAAGATCATGCATTATATATATATTGTTTTTTTTTATTTTAATGTAAAGCACTTAATATTTTAATGTAAATTTATTCTTATATTTGGCTTAAAATATGTGGAATTGATAATATATTAAAGAGAAGGAAATAATCAATTATACTTAAATGCTTATACAATCATGTGGATGAAAACATTTAGAATAAATACAGGTTCTATTGTTGTATTTGTCGTTAATGATTTTTCTATCATTACGTTAGGAAAATATTCACGTAAATTTATTTTTAATGAGGGTTGTGAGAAATAGTTTTTAAATTTGTATAATGTTTGAGGAGAGCTAAGTTACATACAAGCGAAAATCCTCACATTTATTCCATATAAGTTCTAGGGATTGGAAGTTGAATTTTGTTTGAACACATTAATTAGAGAAATGAGGATTCTAGAGCGAACTATTTAGCTTGAATAATTTATAAATAGGGGAGGAGAGTTGTTTGTTGTCATTTATCATAGCTTAATAGTAATCCATTTAAATATATTTTTTGCTTCACTCTAGAGTCTAAAATGTTCAGAAAATTCAGGTTCAGTATTCCTAAAACCGTTTGACTTACGGGACTCTCTTTTGATGTTGTAATTAATAAGTTAACAAATTTTAAAAGAGTAAATAAATAAAATAAATAGTTGTGCTGATTGAAAAGAATGATTGAAAGATGAAAAGAATGATGTTATGTGCTTCATAGCAAGTAAAAGCAGCCGAAATGCATTATGATTCAATTCCTATTTTACTTTTCTAATTTATTTGAGCAAGGTGAGTACGCTGAAATTATCTAAATTCAATCACAATAAATGTTTATACAATATACATTGAAATTAAAGACATTTTTACAACTTAGAAAGAACATGTTCACTAAATGTTACGAACGATAAGCAAATATTTATTACTGTATATTGTGTTGATATAAAAGATACTATCACAAGATAGAAATAACTAAAATTATTTAAAAGATTTTTATGTGATTTAGTTTTTATTTCACATTTTTATGAACTAATTAAGGAATTTTTATGATGTAGTAAAATAATTATAAAAAAGACCAAATTTAAAAATAACAATTTAAAATCTTTTTCCTTATTTCATAAGAATTTATGTATATTACTTTACTTTGTAGGTTTATTAACTAAACAAAATAGGGGAACATGATTTCTATGTGTTTAAATATGTTGAATAATTATATTATTGACAAAATTCATTTGCAACAGATTGATTTTGGTATGAATTGACATCATAAATATTTTAATATTAAGATAATTGAGGGTTTCTTAAATCGTTAAAAACTTATTGAAAAGGTTGAATATTTTGAAATGAATTTCCAAACAAATTCATTTAAAGTTTGCAATCAAAACTTCAATCATTCTGATAAGAAATTCCAGTGAGTATTTTCCTCTATAAATGTATATCTAGTTCTATCTAATTCCTTGACTAGTTTTGAGACGAGTTTTGGTTATTTTATTTAGACTTAAAATATTTTTAATTGAATAATTATATTTCAATTAAGCTTTGTTGTGGTGGAACTCGGTATATAAGAAATATCGAGCTAACCCAAGTTTGTAGAGAATAGTGGAGACTTGTTGAGAACAAATCAGAAGGACAAAGTTAAATAATAACAAAATTTTATTGTATTATTAAAATTTAAATATTTGCATTGAACATTCTTGGTTAATTATTATATCAATATATATATTCCTTCAAAACATATGTATGAAATATTGTGGCCAGGGTCCTGAGGAAGAGATTAAAAAGACTCACCCTCTTTATTTAAAGAAGAACTCTGTCGGAGAACCAGCATACTCTTGTATCACTCCTGGTTGGTCACTTCAGTCTCTCAGCTTTCTTTAGGATCTCCATTCATTATCTCATTGCTCCTGTATTCGCCATGATCTGGTTTGCTCCATCTCTCTCATTTCTAGGTCTGCTTCATTTCTGTTATCGGAGGCTTGTTCTGTCTCTACCTGTAGTAGGTCTGTTCCATCTCTCTATCTATCTCTTTTTCTCTTTCTCTCTATCATCGGAGGCTTGTTCTATATCTCTCCCGGTTCAACTCCTATACTTTATAGTTGTATTCTTCTCTCCTCCCACTTCTTCTAGAGGTTATTTTTTTTTATCATAAAATGAATACGTAACTTCTAGTCTTAAAGGGAATGGTTAAAAATCTCCCCACCAGACCCTTAATTGGCCACACACAAATACAAAAGAGAACATTTTTATATTACATGGACCACCCATCCATTTCAAGGGAAAATGACCCTGGGATGGAAAATTGCTATAAACTTTTTCTGCAGCTTTCAGGTGTCACTTTGAAATGTGCAGTTTTATTTCTTTATGACAATTGTATTATAATTTTTATGTATTTCCTTTCTTTTATATTTCAAACACTACTAAAAAGAGGAATTGTTGTTGTATTCACTGTACAGTAAAAAATGTTTCCTCTCCAGCTTCTTTTATGTCGTTTGCACTACGACAAGCTTTTTTTTATTAAAATTTTTTCATTATTTAGAAAAATTTGGAATTTTTTTGAAAACTTTTTGTGAACATATTTTATATAGAATTATATGCATTTCATTAAAGTTTTCATATTATTCATTAATGATTGAAAAGCCATTCAATCCTTTGAATCATTAATCATAAAAAATTGGTGGGAAACAGAAAAATTTATTATTTGGCTTAAATTTAAACATTATGTCACAATGTCTTTTTTCCAACTATATTCAGCTGTAGAATTTTAGAGTTCCTCTGAAAATTCCATAATGCTCTAGTCATTTGAAATAATTTTTAGTTTGTATTTAGATAATATTTAAAGAGAATAGGATTCTCCTTTATTTTAAATTCTATTCGATTCAAATAACAGTTTCATTTTTTTACAATTTTCTAAAAATTTATTGTATAAATTATAAACCTTTCTTAATATAAGAATGTAGCAATTTTTAAACTTTAAAATTACAACACTAAATAATAATATTTCATGGGCTTCGAGAATTATGACGCTAAGAAAATACATTACAATTAATTATATAATGAGATGGGAAAACAAATTTGATTATTTGAAATAAATTAAGAACTAAAATAAATGTTTTTTTAGGGAAATGTTTTCATTTGAACGATTTTTTGTTTGAACAGCTGTTCAAGACATATTTATACTAATTTACTTTCACTTCTAAGTTAAAAATTGTAGCTTAAATTTAGTAGAAATGTTTTTTTTATTGAATTACATGATATTTTTATATTTCTTCAATGAAAGTTTGTAAAAACAAAACTCATATGAAAACTTTTACACAGAACTTTTTTAAAATTAAAAAAAATTGCAGACATGCAATTTTTTAAAGCATAATACAATACATATATTACATTACAATACAAATATCATTTTTTACCAATCATTCCATTTATATCTGAACTGGAATTATTAGTAAAAGACAAGAACTGTCCTTACTTCATACAAAGAATAGGTGTTAAAAGTTTAGACAAAATATCATGCAAATAATAAAAGTCATAAATATGAGAAGAATTTTATAGTGAAAAATGGATAAATGTAGCAAAGAGAAATATAATATGAAAACAATATGTGACAATTTTTCTCTCTTTTTGTAACCGTATATGTTTAAAAATAAACATTTCTGAATGGTTGATTGAACAATAAAAAGCTCCATAAATCTAAAACATAAGAAATAAGTATCAAAAATAACAAGTCTTAATAAAGGTAAATTCCAAAACTGTTATACCCAAAACATTTTAGTTTTAATAATTGCAGATATAAAAGCTATTTGGTAAGTGTAATATAGTTTGTATTAATTTTCTAGCAATACAGTTATTGAAAATCAAATGTATCGTTAACACACAGGATTATTATTCTATATTAACACTTAAAAATTCAACCATCTAAGGTTTTCATATAGTGCCTAATTAGTTTTAGAAATGTAGGCAATTCATTTTTATTTCTAGCCTTCTGTTTAAAACTGAATATCATACCCACTTCAACATATACTTTTTAGAAGACAAAATAGTTGATTTTACATTTAAACTATATGATGAAATATATCATTTGAGTTTTGGTCTGATAAACCTTAAGTAACATGTAATTTATTTTTGGAAATAAGGCTGTAAGGTCATTGAATTGATAACAAATTAAAAATACAGTCCTCATGTTTATATAGTAATTAGTTCATATATAGGCAATATTTTGTAACACTTCTGAAACATATAATTATGAAGACTTAGATGCTTTTAACAAAATACTAGAAATTATTTCTTTCTTAAATTTGAAGATAAGTTTTTGAATAAAATTTATAGGTCACAAAACTGATTATTTCTTAAAAAATTGTTTATTAATAAAATTTGATGGATAAGTTCAATAACATTATGATATATTTAAGTTATTTAAAAATAAAGGAAAATTTTTTATATTATATAAATTATATTTATTTTCTTATTATTATATAATTATATTATATTATATAAATTATATTTATATTCTATATAAAATATATAATTATATTTTATATTATATATATTATATATTTCATAGTAGTAAGTTATTTATGATAATCTGCCCAGTTTATATTTTTTAATTTAAGTCTGTTCAAAAAATAGTATTTTCAAGAAAAGCATTTTAATAAAATAATTTCTCGACATAGTTTCATTTAAAAAAAGTTTGAAGCATAAATAAACTTTAAAGATTTTAGTTCAGGTGTATTTTTCGAGAAAATATAACGAGTTGCCTGTAGCAAAAACATTTCTGCGCTGAACTATAAAATTAAGTTAATCTTTGAAGTTTTTGGAAGTCTGATTATTTAAGTTGCTAATGATGAGATCCTCTGCTATCCACTACGTTAAATCAAAATAATTGCTAAAATATTAATTAAGGAATTTATAGGATGTTGAATTTAGGGAGGAATTTTCAATACTTGTTAACAGAATAAATGCAATCATTAAATTAAACTAAGGTATCATAAAACATTTTGATATGTTTAGCTCTTAATTAATAATTTCTTTCTAGAAATTCTATTTTTCTATAATGAATTCTAAGTGGAATAAAATAATTGCAAATATATTAATTAAAGTTGCTTCTGGTAATTGGATTTTAAAAGGTGTGCTCAATATTTCTTATCTAAATAATGTAGATGATTGAATACTTCACGAAATGCGATCATTAAATTAAATTAATGAATCATAAAACAGACTAAAAAGCAGTTTATTAAAAATTAATAATTGCTTTTTGGAAACTCTATTTTACTGTTGTTTTCTTATGTATCAAAATAATTACTATATTATTTCTGGAAGTTTTAGCATATTAAATTGCGTAAGGTTTATACAACACTTCATTAAAGAATTGTTTCGCTAAATATCCATAAACATATAATAATTGAAATAAAAACTAGTATAATAAAAAACTTCAAAAATTTAATTAT
>JAPDSC010110535.1:36962-48843 GCA_026290005.1 Latrodectus geometricus | reverse complement strand
TTGGAAACAAAATTATAAATAATATATTCATTAAAAGAGAGATATACAAGATTGTATTTGTTTTTCAATTTCATTAAAAAAGAGATATATTTAATATGATTTTGTTTAAAATTATAGAAATACGTTTTCAGTATCGTGAAAACATCGAAAAATTATAAACTGATTCAATAGGAATTTGTAGATATGTAGACATCATATGAGACCACGAATTTCTGGGAATTGTTAAGAAATGAAATTATTCAATTTTTATATTAATTTCTAGAAGCTTGTTTTAATAGATTAATGATAAAGTTAAATATTTTGATTAAAATTTAGGCGATTATCCAAACTTATGTACATAAGACAGAAATACGTTAACTAACACATATGCATTCGTCACATTCATTTTACTGTTGCATACAGAGTTAGTAAAAAGATACGTAAAGTTGCTGAAACTTATTTTAGTTAAAAAATTTACCTTTACAGCCGTTCAATGTTTCTAAAAATAAATATTATTATATAGTTTATTACTTATATGTTATTCACATACTTCATGTAGGTCTGAGAGTAAAGAAAATCATTGACAATTTACAAATAATATTTATAAATGTAATTTGTAGAGATGAATTGGAAATTTAAACAATATCTGCTACCGGTTGTAATTAATGTACAGGAATTTTGATCTATTTTAGATTATTCTGAATTTGGTCAGCAATTATTGTTCTTGTTTATAGGTAAAATGTTCACTAAAGACATGATGTCCTGTAATATTACAATTAAAAATTACATACCTATAAAAATACTTAGAGAAGTAGAATTTACTTTACATATAAACTGCTTTCTACAATTTTCGCAGAAAATATCAGGAAATGATGTTGTTGTTACTTATGACACTTTGCGAAGCAAAGCCTATTTGTCAAAAATTGGGAGCGAATAAAGTCCGAAAAAGCGTCTTCCGTTTTGGAACAGAGCCCAACTAGGGTTAAAGTACGACTTTTGGCACAAAGATGGCAGCACCATCTAAGTTCTTCAATTCAGATATAGAAAGCCAGAGAAAACCTAAAGCCAGGCTCCTAACACCCCCAGAGGTATTAATTTTGAAGGGGAACATGGAGGATAAAACCACGTTATATTTTACATGCCGCAGTCCCCTTTGCTGAGCACGAAGAGTCTTCGGATAAGCTGGGATTCGAACACACTACCTTCCTGTAACCAGAAGACCCCTAACCAACCAGGTCAACGCAGCCCCATTTCAAGAAATGCTTCCTTTTAAAGGAATAAACAATTTTGTTTTCGATTGAAACATATTTTCAAAATGTTTCAGAAGCCTTTTTCACGAATAGAAAATTGAGCTATTTTTTCTTACATTCAAATTTTAAAATATAAGTTGTCAACATCGGAAATAACTTGTGGGAACATGAAATGAATATTAAAAATAATTACTTAAAATCTATTGTCATATGTTTTTGAATAAAAAGAATATCACTAAATCATCACATAATAGCAAAAAGATATATTAGAGAAAAACAGGAAAAACAATGTTTTAGAGAGGTTTTCCTTCTCTTGATGTGAAAAAGTAAGAAAAAAATATAATTTGAAATATTCTATGGTAAAGATAAGTTATTGCACTTATAAAAAATCTTTTTCTTGTAAGTCTTGGAGGGATTTTGATAACGCAGCTGATTTTACAGCTACTTGCAGGTATTTCGTGGTCAGATAAGACAAGTAAAATTTTAATGTTTGGAAAGTTCTGTTGCCTCCAGTCAATACATAAGTATAAAAATAATTTGTTGAAAAATAAATTTTTAAACAGAACAACGTATTTCTCACGTTATTAAATAAATCTCCATTTCTCTCTCTCTCTGTCAATCTATGTGTTTTTATATATATGCTCTATATCTAATATTACTTTAAACATTTTTTACTTCTTTTATTAATATGTTTTAAATACACATTTAAGTTTTAAATATGTTAAGTCATATTTTCTACAATTTGATTTGAATTTTTTTAATATGAATTATTCTTGTTTTGTAATGATTTAGCAGTTTATTGTAAACACCTTTTAGCTTTCCACTTTGATTGTAACATGAAGTAATATTTTAAGTAAAGCTACAAATCATTCATGCCATAAGGCTATAATTAATGAATCTATTTTAGTTGTAACGTCACTGCAGTCAAGCTGTTCAATATCATCATAATTCTACAACTTTTTTAGTAGTAGAACTTCTGCATCTTCTGATATTGGCTACCAAATATTCATGGATTTATCTTTATTTAATAACAATCCATGCATTAGTAATACATCTTTAGTATTTTAATACATACTATTAAGATTTATTATATTAGTTTGGGGAAAAAGAAATCCATTATTTTTACGTGAAATTTATGTATCTTCTTTTGGATTCACTTTGTAAAAAGGTTTAAAACAGCTTTCATGTAGATTTTTAGGTCTTGCGCGTTACGATTGCTGACATGCGGTTAACTTCGATCATTTTTGATATTTTATAGACATTTTCGACGATGCTGTATCCACATGCGAGGTGCATCTCTAACATCAAAAGTACCCGAACGGAATCGACGAAACAAAAATTGTACGTAACTGGTTGTTACAGTCTTATAAGGGACGATAAACACTTTTCTCAATTTTAGCCACCCGGCTATCTTTTTCGCCGTTACAAGAGAAAAATGAAATTGTATCGAATTTTCGGTTTGTTGTCTTCCATTTTTAAAACCTTGTACTCATAACTGAATTAATCAAACAAAAAACCGCAAGAGGATATTTTAGTGTCAAATGTCACCTTTCCAACGAGCATAAATCTGAAATTGTTTGATAGATACCTCACGAGATAGCGATCACTACAGACGTCTACCGAAAAAATAATGGATTATTTTTTCCCCAAACTAATATTATTACAAAAATATTTCGTAGACAAAACCTTATAGAGCTCTGTTGTAGATGAATATTATATGTTAAAGCTTCATAATATTACAACATTAAATATTTATTACCTTAATTAAGGAAACTGTTACTATTCCTGTATACCCGTGCAATCGATCATCGAAGGGATTTCTAAATAGTTTCCGTTAAAAATGAACTCATCAATAAGTGATAATTATTCAGTTTATAATATCCAAATAAAATGTTTGTATTATTTTTTAGTAGTTTCTAGAAATGCAAACACTTTTAAGCAATACACGACGAAAATTTGTTTGACCGTAATTGCGATTTCTTTTGTTTTCCGTTACGATGATTACCCTGCGAGGGGTAGGATAGCATTGCACCAGGAAACTTTACAGGATAACTGCAAAAACTTGTACTGGCAAAATCTTCCCAGTACAAGTTTGTTTTAAGATATAATACCAAACAACTTGGAATATGATAAATGTAAACGTCATTAGAAATTGCTTCTTATGAAATGATTCATTGAATAAGACACATCTTAAATTTTGGATTTATCATCACAATATATATACAACAAAAATCAATTTTAATTAATGTTTTTCATGAAAAGGAAGAAGTAAAATTCTAAAAAATACATGTGAAATATAACAGGTTTGAAGAGTTACAAAATAAAGAAATATCTCGTATTTTAGTTGCGACAAATATTATACAATGTACATTTTAATACAATAAAAGCTTCATTTAGTGCATTTGTCACAAGATCAGAATTATTGTAATACTGTATATAATTCAGTTTAGGAACATTATTTTTTCTCATATTTCACTATGAATCGTATAAAGAAGGCTCTATTTAAAAATATGAAACCTTATTTATAAATATATTCCAATATAAATGAATGAATGTATATTCACTCTTAATTCTATATATTAAAGGAATTATAAATATTACTTTCATAATGAGCTGGATATAAAACTAATAAATACCTTTAATTTTCAAAGCTACTTCTATTTTTCACTAATATCTTATCTCAAACTTAGAAAAAAAAATTTTTTTTAGTGTTTATACGTTAATTTTTTTAGATCTATATAAGTTTTCATGAGAAATTAAAAATCTGGAGTTAAAGAGAGGGAATAACACACACACACACAAATATTACAATATTATATTTTAGTAATAATAAATTACAGTTTTTTAATCCCAAAATGTTCAAAAAAGTTGTTTATATTCGTATTCTCTAAATATATTACACAAATGCTCATAATTAAATCAGTGTTACTAAGAATAAAATCTTATATTTATCATATTTTTATGCTCAAAATTGTTTAAATCTGTATAATCTGCATATTTATAACTTATATAGTTATAAATTTCTTATGGAAATTTCTCTCTTTATATCTTTGATAATATATTTTAAGAAAAAAAATTATAAAACGAAATAGCAATATATATTTTATTCTTTAAAGAAATATCATGTAATATAACTGTAAGCATATTTGAAAAATAAATGATTTTTTTTTATTATAAATGCATGTTTATAATTATTTTAACTATTTATGTATGAAAATTGAAGCAAATTTCATTCTCCATATCCTTCGATAGAAATTAAACTCAATTATATAAAAAAAAAGATTGAGTTTTCAATATATTTGATACTATTAGTTTGTACTTAAATTAAATGCTTTCAACGATAGATATTCAATTCATAAAATTTGAAATATGTTCTAGAAATTCTATTAAAATATTGATGATAATTTAAAGGAATTATCTATTAAGAAATCGATGATTCATTGAATATAACACATTGCTCGCAATATTTACCATTAGATATGTTTATATCATTTATATTAATATACAATGTACTTATATTTCTATTATTTAAACATTGAAGTTCAAATTTAAACATAGTTTATTTAAGGCAAATGTTTTAAAACTGTTGTAAAATACAGACATTGAGGCAATTATAATTTGTTACAGATTTTTAAATTCTCAATGTACATATAATGAATATTATGCTCGTATACAATAACATTGTGTATATACACTTATTGCACATTAAATAATCTAATTCTCACAAACATTTTAAGCTATTATAATCTAAGTTTTAGTTCATTTACATTAAATCATTTGAGCTTGATTTATCAATCAGAAATAATCTATAAGAGTGATCATTATCATAATTGTTTGATTATGAAAACATTGAAAGTTATAGGAATACATGAAATTTAGAGAAAATGAACTGAAGATTTTACCCATTATATTCTGAGAAGCCGGAAGGATTCCTAGAATTTTGCTAAGCGAAAATCAATTCTTTGCATTAAGGAAAGCAATAGATATCTCTGGCGTAGAATTTCTACTGCGGAAGTTTCTTTTGAACTGTCAGTTATACATAATAGGTGAGCTAGAAAACTTAATATTTTAAATAATAAGTTACTCCACTTTTAAACTTGAAAATCACAATTGCTACATATTTATACATATACAAAAGAGGTACGACATATTTTTATATTTTTTAAGTTTATATATATAATAAGTTAGTTAACATTTTAAGTAATATGTTACTCTTCTGTAAAATTTAAGGGACAAAAGTGTTGAAAGTCTTATATAATTTTTAGATTTCTTATGTGTATATAAAAATTTATGAAGATAAATAAAAGATAAAATTAATAGCTGGCATGAAAGAAATACGTGTAAAAAACAAATTTATTCACTTTAGAATTATGTCAAAATGAGTACATTTTTTCTGGATAAAATGTATGTATTTAAAAGTGAAATTTTTAAAAATAGATGTTTCTATGAGAATACTTTCCTTTTATTTCGAGTAAAGATTAAATTATCATAAATATACTTAATTTCGCTGTTTGTAAAATCTTAGGTTAATATATTTAAGGAACTTACTGATCTTGAAATTCAACTCAATAAATTATCATTTTGTTAAGCTTTTCAGTTAAATTTAACATAATTAACATTTTCATTTGTGAAGTAATTTGAAGGAAAACTCATCAATATGTTTTTCAATTTAAAAATTTTCATGAATCTAATTTTTGCAAACATATTTTTAATCAGAGTGGTATAAGTTTCATTACTTTTCGTATAGCTCAACAAGCACTTAAATGCAAGAAAGCGCTTGTATATGTTACTAATAGAGGCATATAATGAATGGAGAACGTGATGCGTTAAAAAGTGCCTGTACTAGATAACAAGAGTAAGGTAAATTTGTTATATTGATTTTATGCTACAACGAAAGGTCTTAAACATTTTATTAATTTGAATGTGGGATTAAAATAAGTGTATGCACGTGATTGATCACAAACCTAGTGCCTCCAAAGTCGTTATACAGATGCAACTAAGATTTTCATGAAAATTCGTTCTCTAGCATATCAAGTATAATTTATCAACTATTCGATACAAGGCGTTTATTTTCATACAGCGTTGTATAGATAGTAAAATAACAGAGAAGAATATTTGAAGTCTAATGTAAGAAATCTTAAAAGAAATAGAAATTTTCTCAAATTACTGAAAACTACCGCAGATATTTCAAGTCAACAGCAAGTGTAAGGTTTTATACGGATCACGCTGATTTGAAATTTTGGAGCCAATGGAATACACGTGTACTAAAATTGACAACTGGAACTAAGATTTGGGTACCATTACCAGTAAATGTTTCAGATTGTTGATACCTAGAAATGTTGCCTAGTCTGACACAGGATTCGTTTTCAGTTGTATCCACTAGACGGATGTGTGAAAGTAATAAAACTATAGACTTTAAATGTCTATTAGAGAATGCTTAAACTGATAAAAATTTTGTAATGGTATAGCTCTTTTATCTAGCATAATACATGACGCTTAATATGTCTAAAAATGAATATAAGAGATTATTCATATGCGCAAGAATACTATAAGATCACCTGTAAAAACTCATGTCTCTTGTGGATTCTGACGGAAACCTACAGTTTCAGCAAGATGATTCAGACAAATTCCAGCAATTGAAAATCGCTTACGAGTGGGTTCAGGACTAATATTCTTGTTTTAGAACTTTCATCAATGGCCCCCGGCCTCTTCAATCAACTATGGCGAAATTTAGGAGTGGACACTTAAAATGTCTGAGGTTCTTGAATGGGTTCTTGATTTCCTCTCCTTGTTCTTGTTCCCTCCTTGCCAGTACTGCTCACCTTCTTGTTTGTTTTGGTGCCTCCTGGAGGTATCTATGGGATGAGCATCCAGATCCAGAAGGCCCCGACAACCCAGATCTTCTAATCTATGAAGATTTGAGGCGTCGGAGCCTTCTGGACCTGGTGTAGGCTTTAAACCAGGGGGATAAGCAACAACAACAGACACTTTCATTTGTGACCTAGATCAATAGACTTATTATTGATCTTAATTTAAATGTTTTGCATCAGGATGGAAGACTTCTACAACCTCACATACTGGAAGACGTTTGGATTCTCTTTAAAATTCAAAGTGAGAATTTTCTTCTTCTTAGCTTCACATTTCAATCAGATGGAAGCTACTTTTTTAAAGGAAACTCTGTCTACTCATGATGGATTATATTATTTTTAAATAAAGAAACCAGTGTTTTTGGAACATGAAGGTTGTTTACGTCGAATAATATACATATTATAGATTACTGGTAATCATTACACTTCAAATATGAAGATAGCAAATTAAAAAATTAAGGAAAACAATGGAAATATTAGACTTCTATTAGTCGAAAGTTATATATATAAGAAGTATTTTAAGATATATTACTAATAAGACTACTAAACTACTGTTGTTGTTACTTATGATACTTGGCGAAACCAAACCCGCCCGTCAGGAACGGGGCGAATGAAGTCAGAAAAAGCGTCTTTCTTTTTTAATAGAGCATCCTCATACGAAGGTGGAAGTACGACTTTGGCTCATTGATGGCAGCACCAACTGAGTTTTCCAATTTAGAGATTGAAGCCAGAGAAGACCCATAGCCTGGCTCCAACCATCCAAAAAGATATTAAATGAAATGGGAAACAGGCTAAACTACTAGACTTAGAACATATTTACTGAAACTTACAAAGTTACTTACAAACTTACTTGATGTTCACCACAGAATATCAAGGCTCAAAATGATTAGGGAAAAGGAAAGCATATGACTTATTTCAAGAATTCATTTCAGTCGAAGTTGTATTTTTATCAAGAAGTTTGTTTTGATTCTTTTAAAAATCTGATATTCTTGAAAATTAATGTATTGAATACAGCTCAAACTATTTGCATAAATATTTACTTCCATTCTGATGTAATTCTCTACACACATATGCATATCCATATGATAAGTATCAATTCATTATAACCATTTTATAAAGGCATGTGCAAATATTTTGAATAAAGAAATTCAAAAGACCCGAGCATCTTATGTAAATAATCTTTTATTTTTTCTTAAAAAGAAGTTATTCATTCATTGTATGGAGAATAAAACTCGCAAGCAAGAGTACAACCATATAATGTCAGATGACTCAGAAGAATTAATAGCAAAATACATTATCATACAATAGAGGAGAATAAGAATTTAAAATTATGGTGCACAATGTAAATTATAGTCTGTATGGTTAATGTACTGGTACATATAGTAATTGTTGCACAAATTACAGGAAAATTCATTAGTAATGTTTTATTAAAATATCATAATTTTAAAATTTCATTAAAAACCTACTTTAAAAATTTACTTTTTTAACTTTAAAGGGAAATATAAAATAACTTCTCGGACGTTATTAATATAAATATTCTTGTAAACATCTGAAATTGTAATTAAACTTGTAAGTGTAATTGAAATTAATAGTCATTTTCTAAACTTGGGTTCTTATTGAGCATTACTTGTTAATTACTTTTCAACTTGAAAACTTTTACCCACTGATTATTTGCCTGATATCTGGGCCACGCCTGAAAACTGCATGGTAAATATCCCTGGTCTTCGGTTAATAATTTGTGGATTCGATTCTCACTATGAGTATAGTCTATTTTATGATGAAAACATAGTACATTGATAGAATGTACAATGATATAACTCAACTTAAAAAATATAAATGTTTTCTTTGTGTAATTAAAATTAAAAAAAGATTATTTTTAACAACCTTTCCCAAAATCTGAGAATAGAAATCTTGTTGAAAACTCTATTTATTTCACTCATTTATCAATTTGTGCTGCTGAAACGTTAAGATTCATTATTTTGGCTTCATCATATCTTGCTAAGAAACTAATACTTATATTATTTTATATTTTTCAGATTATTTATAACTTTCTTCTTAAAAATAAGTTTAAATTAACTAAATTTTTTCAAGAAATGTTTTTAATATTAATCAGCTATTTAAGACCAGACATTTTTCCCTAATTTAAAGTAATAGCAAAAAGATATATCTATATTAAAAAGTAATGATCAGCGTTAAAAAATAATTTTAAAAATTTCATTATCAGTGTGTATGATTCTAAAATAATTTCCACATTTGTAGAGAAATATCTAATTGTGAAAGCTTTTCTTTCTCTTAAAATTATAATTTTATTTTAAGTTCTTAGATACATCTTTCTAAAATAAACAAAGAGAAAAAAGTATATAAAATACATTTTGATCTAATAAAGTTTTTATTTTCTTCTTTAATATTTCTGCTATTAAAAAAATAATTTTATGTGATTTATAAAATATTATTTAAAAAAATCATGTAATATTTGGTTGGTTTAAAATGATTTGTAAATGTTTAATTGAGAAAAGATAATAACTTTGAAATTGATCCTTGTTAAGTTTAAAATTCATTTGTAAAAGTTAAACAAAATATTGAGATATTAATGCAGAAAATAATTTTTGTCAAAAAAGTAGTATTTAATATAAGAAGTGCTAAAAATAAATTTTAATTTTTTCATAAATATTTTTTCTATGCCAAATATTTTAACGACAACAATTCAGTTTAGTAATATGATAAAAATATTTTTAATAAAATTTAATTCTATTATATGTTTTTAAATGTCATTCAATAATATAGACTCAAATTTTAAAAGTAACCATTAATATATGTTTTATTTATACATATACTAATGAATACGTATAACTTGATTCTGCGAAAAATCTGACTTCTTACAATTTGATACGTACACTTCTTGGAGAAGATTTTTTAAATAATTTATTATTCAAACTTCCTTAAATTTTGTAAGTGTTTATTTTTCCAATACTATTTTATTTCAAAGTCAAATATCTCACCAGATCTCAAATTTATAATGCGTTACCTGTAATAGTACTTGAAAATATTGTAAAGGTAATTCTAAAAAGTCGGCAGCCATACAACACAAATACCTTTCTTCATATGACAACTTTAATTTTTAACTCTACAATATGAATTTATAATCTAAATGAATACGAATTTTGTATGATAATTTTTGTGGAAATGTGATTCGGAAAAATAGGATAAATCTTTAAAATAAGACAAGAAATTTATATTTCTCACAGAAATTATTATTAATGGTTAAGCTTGAAGGCTTTTATTCGCTAAGCATATAATTATCGCAAGATTCAACATTTGGCGTAGAATTACTCTTTTGCTTGTAAAATTATCTGTTAAGATAACATCTTAAGATATGTTACAAAAGAAATGTTCTGCAGCTTTTTTATCTTTTATAGAAGGATAAGATAATATATTGCTTCACAGATAAAGTCAATAGTATGGAACATTCTGGTAATAAGATCTAAACGTTTTGCTAATACAATAGTCATTATATTGATAACATATGGGTGTGTGTGGCTTATAAAAATTTTTAATTAAATAATATTTTTCAAAATAAGTTAATTCTCATTGAGAAATCAGTAATTACACATTTAAATTTTGACATATTGTAGTGATCTTTATATTTTAAATTTGGGTTCATTATTTCATATAAGTATATTTTAGTACACACAGTAATTTTGTATTAGTATTAGAATTACTAATACTTATACTAATACTGTGATTTTGTATTAGTATAACTATTACATAAATAGCCTATGCAATACTTAAAATCTGTATTTTAAGTAATACTTAAAATCTGTATTTTAAGTATCAATAAATTCTGTATTTTAAGTATCAATAAAATCTGTATTATAAAGTAATACTTAAAATTTGTATTTTATGTAATACTTAAAATTTGTATTTTAAGTATGTAATACTTAAAATTTGTATTTTAAGTATTACAACAAGTATTTTAAGTTACTTAAAATACAAATTTTAAGTATGTAATACTTAAAATTTGTATTTTAAGTATTTTATGTAATACTTTATGTAATAATTTTAATTTTATGTAATATTTTATGTAATACTTAAAATTTGTATTTTAAGTATTATGAAATTAACATTTAAGTATTATACAATTTGTATTTTAGGTATTACATAGGGCTATCTTTAGAAAACGCGTATTTAATTATTACAAAAACGTAGTCATTACAAATATTACCTTAAAATAAGTGGTTTTCTATGAATTATGAGAAAAGTAAGATTTATATAAAAACTATTGTAGTACACATGGGAATAACAATTCAAATATTTATAAACAATACACAAATACAATTGCACAACAATGGCGGCATTCATGTTTTATTTTGTGTAAATTTTTCATTGTTTGTTATTATAAATTTCCGTAATGATATTTACAAGGCGATCCTAATCACAATTAAATTTAAATATAATTATGCTTGTTTAATTAAAAAGTAAATAAAAATAAAATTACTATTATCATGTATTTTCCGTTAAAATTTTTCATTTCATCACTGTATTTAAAATATATTATAAACGTCTCATGTGTAACAGTAAAAATTAATTTTTTTGATAAATTTTTTATTTAATCTAAAGGGATAAATTTCTAAAGTAGGTAGCTTTACATATTTAGGTCTGGTTCAAAACTAAGAATGAACAAGATATTTACTACAATAAGAATATTACTTTCAAAAACATTTATGCAAAGGAAATATTTTATATATATATATATATATATATATATATATATATATATATATATAT
>JAPDSC010110535.1:6592-28055 GCA_026290005.1 Latrodectus geometricus | reverse complement strand
TATATATATATATATATATATATATATATATATATATATGTACGTATTAAAGTTTAGATCTTTTAACTCTTTTTCAATTTCCTCAACAGGGGTATTAATTGATAATCCTTCAATAACTATTTTTACTAGTTTTTCGTTACCCTGAGGAATTAAAAATTAATCAATGTTGTTTCCGTTTAAGAATATTGTTAATTCTCTATGGTTATTTATACTGTTTGGAAAGACTTTTAGCATATCACCTGTAGCTTTAAATTGAAACGTTTCTTCATTTAGCTTAATATTAATTGCTTCAATTACGGTTTTGGTGCTAGTCTTCGGTTTTACTATTATTGGAGCTACTCTATCTATTTAAGGTTTTTCAGTTACTTTTGTATTTTTATCACTATTTTAAAAAATGATGGTACAGTAGAAGTCCATTAATCCGGCATCCAACAGTCCGGAATGCCCGATAGTCCGGCATCGCTCCGGAAAATTATAAAAATTTTGGCTTTCTCCCAAAGTATGTCTGTAAAGCAAATAAAAACGCTCGAGAGCTATTCGGAAGTTTTCTGGGTAGTTCGAGATCATCCGGAAGCGCTCGGTATTATTCGGAAACAATTATCGGCCGGCTAGTCAATAGTAAACGTAACTTTTGAAACTGTTTATAAAAAAAGTGATTTTCTTTCTAACTGTACACAGGGTGACCATGTTTTCAAAACCTAAGCCTAAATAAAGTGACTCAGATGCCGAAACGGAAGAAAAGGAAAAATCAGCTGGGCAGAAGCTGCAGCATCACTAAATAAGTATATTTTGCTGAGGCTAGTACAGTGCTTCAGAAGTTATTGATTTCCATATCATTAGAAATAAATTTTAAACTAAACGCCAAAAGTCAAGAAAACAAATAGACATTCATGACTTTTTTAAATCTAAGGGAAATATGTTTTACAGTACGTGTACATACATTATATGAAATGTAAAATAAACTTTGTTGTATGTATTTGCATACTGTATTTGTAGTTTAATTATTAACCTATTGTTCTTATAACTACCATCCGATAGACCGGAATTTTCGGTAGTCCGGCACCGAGCCAGTCCCGAACGTGCCGGATTATCGGACTTCTACTGTATATGTGAAATGCATAAAATAGGAAATTTGTAATCAATGGGAAAAATAAGGGAGTAAGCGTATTTTCCTTATCTCTATTGGTCATTATCAATTTCTTCTTTAATTTATTTTAATCAGTACTTGAGTATAAATATGTTTATAGTAAATTTTTAGATAGTGAAAACACTCTAACATCTGAAGAAAGAAATTAATTATTCTTATAAAATTGAATCACAATATTCCCTGGTGTAATATCCTTTATGGTTAACAGACAAACATTATTGATTCTGAATGTGTGTATGTTTTAATAATGTAAAACATACACTAATCACTTCTTAAATTGCGACCTATTGAAATAAATATTTTTGTAGCATGTTGTAGAATTTATCTGCTTTTAATTTTTTCATGCAAATTTATTTTATTTTATCAGTAATAAGATTAGTGATATCTTTTCTTATAAATATTTTGCTAATACTTTTATTAGAATATATATTACTTTTTAATACATATTCCGAATGAAATTATTTTTTATAAGTAAATGATGCATTATTTTACTAACTTACAATACATTATTTGATCTTTCTATTACTTTTATTTATAACTTAACTACAAATGTTTACACTAATAAAATTATCAGTGCATAATCCAAAATAAATTGCATAGAAAATCAAATTCAATTTTAATTTAGCTGATAGGAATAATATCTATTGATTACTGTAATGAAAAAGAAATCATTAAATTCAGCAAAAATTTTAAGAAAATTTTTAGGATCTAAATTACTATTTCATCATTTGTACTTAAATTGTCTCCCAATAAAATGATTTGATTTTTCAATTATTTGATTTAGTCCCATATTTACAAGATAGATTTAATCTATTTGTACAGCATTTATTGAATGAATGTCATTTATTATAGTTGTAGAAAGCAATATTAAATCATATTCATTTTTCTGTTACTACTGAAAAGCAGCATTTATTTAGTAAACGAATTTAATCTAAAATTTCCTGTATTTCAGAGAGGGAAACAAATATTATTTACAGTTTAAATATAGTATATTTTTCTTTTAATAATAAGAATATTTATAAAATCAGATAATTTGTATTTTTTATTAATTATATTTAATAAATTAATCCATTTCTTAGTGGATTGCAAAATTTAACCATGAGCCAATCTGTATTATTACTTATGTCACACTAAAATTATTCTTAAACTGGAAAAATATTTTAGGTAAATATATTTTCATGTTTTTTTCAGTCTCTTCAGTATTAAAACAAAACTTTCTTTCTTCTCAGGAAAAGAACAACAAAATATTTAAATTTAATTTAGTAAACATAAATACGGGTTTGATTATGTATATCGTAAAGAATATCTTAAAGAGTGAACCACATGTTAAACTTGTTTATAGTATAAGAAAATATTTGCATATCTTCTGTAATATATTAAAAGTGTGCAAGACAAGCTTCTTATACATGTATATCTTAACTAAATTAAAAGATAATTTTTAGAGTGGTTGTGTTTTACGCCACACAATACTTCCTTGTAATATAACAATTTTTTTTTTCATAAAAATAATTTTTCCGGAATTTTTGTTGCATTAAGTGTTTTTTCAAACTTAAATATTTATTCTTATGTTGCAAATTCTTTCTAAAAACAGAATTTTTTTTTTTCATTTTTAATTGTTTATTTTTTTCAGTATTTTAAATAATATATATATATATATATATATATATATATATATATATATATATATAGTGTTCATCAAATTTTGACTTTTATTAAATTTAGTGTTTTGCTTGCAAGAAATTATATCACTTCTCATCATTATATATAGAAGTATATGGAATTATAATTTCACTAAAATGAAAATTCCCTATTCATTAATGTTATTAAAATTATTTAAAAAATTATGATGTTGATGATATTTCCTAATTTCAAAACTTGATATTTTAGTAAATTTAATTTCTTTTTCAATCGTTTCTTTTATATTGTAAGTTTTGTTTGAAATAGTTAGAATTCTTTGATTCATATTAATGTGCATCAGTGTATTGAGATATACTCAGGTTACTGCATTAAATAACTTTAAACAATATCTTAGAATAATCATTTAAACAAATAAACATTTTTTCAATAAGTACATATATTTTTTAAATATTTGATATAATATTGGTTATTTATAATTCACTAATACAAAGTTATTCATTATTTTATATTTATTTATAAAACAAATCAAAAGCTACTGCCACATAGCTTTCCACATGTAAACACATTTAAAGAAACCTATTTTTATATGACTACTTCACAATTTTAAGCTTGATTCTATTTAATCTATAATTATCTGCTAAAAATAATGTTAATAATATTGATCAATTCAATTAAAATTTTGATCCTTGAGAAACACTTGGAATTTTCTTCTTTTAACACATCCGTATTATTTACAAAATAGCTATGCATCGAACTACATAGCATGCAATAATTCATTTAAAATCGTGACATAATTTTGAGATAATATGAATTATTTGACTCCATGACTTAATATATTTGTTTGAAATCATTTTTGCTGTAAGAAGCTTCTACTTGATGAAAGCCAGGAAATCGGATTAGTTTTTGTTTTATCCAAATCATTTTTATAGAAAAAGGAAAGGTATTAAGTAGTTATAACTTTAAAAAACACAGATAAACTAAACAAAATGTGATAACTTAATACTGTAAATTCTTTTCTAAAGTATCAATAATTTTATAGCACTCAAATTTTCAAGATTATATGACAAGACATTTATCTTATAATAACTCACTGATTTCGCAAGAAAATATATTGATTTTATTCATAAATTTATAGAGTTTTATATTGATGTTTCATTAGTTGAAAGTAAGTGCCAAATATAATATAATCTGTTTGAATATCATCCTGCAAAAAAATCCTTTCTTTCTCAAACTTGTTTCTTCATATTTTGTACAAGTTTCATAGCCTCAAAATAATACTAAAATTAAATGAAAATTGCTGGCAAAATTATTGCTATTTATTATTTGGTAGAATGAAAGCTATATTTTAAATTCATTTGTGACTGAGTGATGCTTGACAGTGTCTTTGAATATTGTCATTGGCTATTCTGCGTCTCAAATTGTGTGTTGCAGGTAAAGCTTTCAAGAAAAGAAAAGGATTTAACTATGTATGACGTTTGCATAAGAGTTTCCGTATATGTGTACGTCAGCGCATATTTATATTATTATCAAAGTTGATATTAGTGTAAGCGCAAAATTATTTGCAACATTATGTCATATTTTAGTTTCTTAAATGAAGTTACAATGTTATTATTTATTGAAAAAATATAACCAAGTAAATACTCATCATATTCTTAGTACAGAATTTGTTACAATTATATACATTTTAACTTGAATTAATTATTTTAATGTCTGAAACTTTTTCCTGCAGGAACAGTTAAGTTGCTTGATTAAAATGTTTCTTTTTTTCTAATTTGCAAGCGATTACTTTTTTTCTGTTCTTTAGGATTATCTCTTAAATTTTAATGCTATTTATTTGTATAATAGGGATTTGAAAACTATTTTATTTTTCTAACGAAGTTTTTGATTAATCGTTCATTATGTGTTAACTGAATGATTATTTTATATTTAAAAATGAAATGCTCACAACTTTTGAAGGATTAAGAAATTTTTACTGCACTGATAATCTCGTAAATTACATGCTTTAAAGTATGATTCGTTATAGCGGTGATTTATAAATATTTTGATGTTTTTATACACTTTATAATCTAGATAGGCTTGTCTCGAAAATAAAGTAATAGAATGCATGCCAATGCTTGATATTTTTATCTACCAATAGCCGAGACTTTTATTACAAAATAGAACAATTTTACTACCATTTTCTATGTTATAACATTTGCTAGTGAATAAAAAGAGAAGTGTAAATGATGATTTTCTTAAACATTATATGAGATTAATAGAGATGAAGAGCATAATAGGAATTAAATTCTTTATAAAAATATTAATTTTACATTTTTTACAAAAATGAATGATGAAATTAATAAATGTATTTTCTTAAACTTTATGTCCTAACAAAATCATTACCATTAAATTCCAATAGTGATAGTAATTTTCTTTGGAACTAACTGAGATAAATGAACACTGCTGAACCGAATAATCTAAAAAATGAAAACTGAAATGTATTGTTTCCAATTTCTGCTTACAAGGATGTTGAATTTGAAACAAGTGGTCAAAATGATGACCACTTTACATAAAGCGGTACCCAATATGCATGCTATCTTGGTCTCCAAAGTAGGTGGTTCTTCGTAGTTTATAAGAAGGAACCAAGTAAAAGACCCATAGACTTGGTCTGCCACTCCTAGATGTTCACATCACATCACATCTAGATTTCACTTCAAGGACATTAATACAGTAGCATGTCCTAGTCGCAATTAGAGAGTGCAACGGATCTTTCATTGGATTGGGATTCCAATATTTTTTGTTTCTAATGGCGGGTACCCTTGAGCAAGTATAGTACATTAGTCCATTAGCCGCAACAAGACCGGAAACTGCTCATTTTATCGTTACCCGGTGGGCACCTGTGGACCAAGTTACAGAGGTACGAGAAGCATCAACCACGCCAGACCACCACAAACCCGTTAATAGGGCGGGCCACATTCATCCATCATCTGAGGAAAGGACACGAAACAGAGAGAGAAAGTACATCCATGCCCGAGCCAGGATTCGAACCCAGATCCTCCCCCTCCGTAATCAGTTACGCTAACCACTAGACATGTTGGGCGGCGGGATTCAAATATACAACCTTCTATAAGGAAAACGACGCTCTAAACAATCATGATAATATTGTTTTACACGAAATCTGAAATATGCTGTGACTCTTTTTAACAATATATGTTTTAAAAAATATTCATTTTAAGGGATAATTCTTGTTTTATTTATTTTTATGGTCATGGCTTAATACAAAATATACATTTTTAAATTTTAGATCATATTATAATCAGTTTAAGACGATGATTTCTTTTTCATATCATAGAATTTTGATTAATTATTGAATTTTATGCAATATCAAATTACCAAAATTACAAATTTGTTATGAGTTAACATATAAGCAAAATATACTGTACTGAATGTTATCAAAATTAAACAGAATCATTCGGGAAAGCAATGATAATGTTCCATATCTTGCCTTGAAGAGGATATTTAGTCTAAACCTTAACATAAAATAATAAAAATAAAATTTTCAACTCTTAATGTTTACTCAAAATATTTACCTATTTTAAGAAAATTAAAATTTGAAGAGAATCAACATGAAAACATCTTGTCTTTTCGTTTCATGGGATTAGACGTGTTTGTTGTAGTATATCAGGTTGGTTTATTATTTTCAAAAACATTCTTTGCAATTACAATTTATTTGTCTAAAATTATCTCTTCTTTTCAGACAATTGAGTTTTTCCTTCTTCCATTTAAATAAACGCAATAACAGAAATGATAACTATAAGTAATTGCTATCTTTTGCAAATTCAAACGAGTTATTGAAAAACAATACTCATAACTACACAAATTGTATTAAGATAAGCAAGAAGCGAAGTTAGTGAATTTCCATTGGCATATTTTAAAAAAAATCAAATTAAGAATAGTGATAAATTTTTATTTTCTATATAATGTTATTCTTAAATTTTATAAAGCCTTTAATAGAATCATAGTTTCGCTTACATTACCAATTAGGTACATTTTAAAGCAATTTTTATTTTTACGTTTTTAATTGCAAATTTCTAGTCCATTATATAAATTTATAATTCAACATATTACATTATTATAACTGCAGAGATTTTTCAAAATTTTGAATATCCCTTACGTAATTAAATATATTCACAAATTTAAATTAAAATTTCAAATAAACTGTTTAGACAAATTAAACTGTTTTATTGTTTTTTTTTTAAAAAATTTAATATTTTCATCTCGGTTTTGCTACGAACACAATAACACATAATAAATAATTTATAAAAAATATTTAACACTGTATATACTTCATTCAATGATTTTAATTGGACTTCATATTAGATATTTTGTAAAAGTGAATTAAATATGATGCAAAATTTCACGATATTAGACGATTGTATTAACGAAACAATTGCAATTTGTATTGCAAATTTCCAAATAGCTGCAAAGTACTTAAAATTACTGTAAAATGATGAACACATTTATTTATGGTATGAATTCTAGAGATACCAAACGTTAATTAATTGTTATTTCATTTATTTTAACTAAATAAAATAATTATAAAGCAATTATGTGTAAAATTTATTTCAATAAATAACAAGTGTTAATAAAAGATGCAAATGAAAAAATGTAAATTTGATGAAAATTCGTTAAAAATCAAAGATATTTTTAAAAAATGTAAAATAAATATATTTTCTCTTTATGGGCATGGGAATATAAAAACTCAGGTGATTTTATGAAGGAATAATATAATTTTTTGTTAAATGTAATAACAAATGCTTTGTAATTATTGTAATAATCAAAAATACACAATAGCGACCCAATTAAAGGGAAGTTTAACCCTTCTTTGCATGATTTTTTCTTTATTGGTGAAATTAATCAAGTTGATATAACTCATGTTGAAAATTAAAGGAAAAATGGTTAAAAAAATCTTAGTATATATTTATAGTACAAATTTAGCAAAAAACAATATGCTAAAATTTCCATCTTAGTACTAAATAGAAACAAAAGAGGAAAATAACAGAAACACGTGTTACAAACCTTTCTTCTACTCATTTTCAATTTTTTAGCAATATAAACTTTAATATAATAAATTAAAATTATAAACGAAATCATACGTTTATTGCAACTACAACAAACAGCGGAATGAGACAACTTTAAGCTCGTTTCACTGATGATGACACTTGTTTATTTTTGACAGCTATGTTTCTTTTTATGCAATGGACATTAAAAAAGTATCCAAACACGATCAACTTAAAGTGAATTTGTTGTTTTATATAATTTTTGGGCATTATATGTTATGATGGAAATTTCCACCATTATGCAAAGAAGGGTTAAACCTTATAGTGTGTCACGTTTATCAGTTTTGTAATTATTAAATGATGTGTATAAGAATATACGTGTCTATGTGCTTTTCCGCACATTTGGAAGCAAAAAGAAGTTCTGTTTAATATTACCTCATTAATTATATGCATACTAATTAAAAAAAAAAATAACATTACATTAAAATACATGACTCAAATAATGTTTATTTAACGAATCTGGTCATTTTTCTGCAAATGGTTGTAATTAATAAGCTTCAGAGTTAAAAGTCTTATTTTTTGCAACGTAAAAATTTTCGATTACTGTTATTAATAAAATAACTGACATTTAATTTACTAAAAAATGCTTAGGCTTAAGTTCTTGGTTAAATTATTTAAATTACAATGATTGCGAATCGTTTGTTCTTTTCGTTTGATTAAAGCTCTATGAATTTTATAATTAAACCATGATATTAGAAATGTATCAGCGTGTTAATATTTTCAAATTTACACAAAATTCTAATCAATTAAAAAAGAAATTGTTTATTTTACGATAGTATTCAATATAAAAGTGAGATATTTATTTTTTGATTTTGCGTATATTTAAAACTATTATCACATGCACACTGCATTTTTATAAGATGACTCTTTTTTGAATGTACATTTATAAATGCTTGCAAATACTTGTTTTCATATTTGTATCATCTGTTCTTTTAGTATCGATTGCACTAATATATATATATATATATATATATATATATATATATATATATATATATATATATATAGTATGCAATATTTCGTTTGAAACACGTATACATATTTAGTCATATAAACATAAATGTAGATTCGATAATTTAAAAAATAATGCAATTAAATATGAATAAATATGTAAAGCCAAGTGTAAATTAGATTCTCTGGTGATATAGTAACTACAGTAATATAAGGCATCTAACTTTTTTAATTGAATAAGAAGAAAAACAATTGAAAATAATAAACTGTCTACAAAAGATTTAAAATGAATGCATAAATATATTAATAACTGTTGTACTCTATTATGCATTTAATTATACATTTTGCCATCTTTAGTTTGCATTGATTAAATGGTCTGATTCATTTTTTCTAATTTGTTATTTAAATTGGTAAACATAATGCATTTGTTAATATCTAATAAATAATTATTTGTTACCTGTAAGGTATTTTAGGATTCAAGAATTTAAAATCACATGCAGAGTAGAGCATAAACATTGTGATAACTCCCAAGTTTAGCATTAAGTCTTCCTGGTTCTCGTGGCAACACGTGATCCAGTGAGAATAATGTAACTTACGTCTCGAAGAATGTGAAATAGCATTTTTGGATTTACGCATGTTTTGTGTAAAACATTGTTGATCTAAAAAAATCTACCTTTTATAAAAATCTTTTACACAAAAGATTTTGATAAAAGACAGGTTGTTACGGTCAGCGGAGAAATGCCGGAAATCGGTAGCATATAACGCAATCGTTGATGCCCACGTATCATTAACGGCATAGGATGTCTGATATTGCCTCTCAGCATAAAATAGGATCGGAGATTGATAGTGTCAAACAATGTTGACTCATATGCTGAAAACACATCCACTTTGATCAATATTGCAGCTGTGAACTAAGCATCTGTCATTTACAAATTTCATTTTACCAAAAGTGTCAATCTATACAACTTCATTTTTAGTTAATGATGCGAAGACGTCAAACACCACGACACATTTTATCTTCATTTGTTTCTAAGTACACTTAAACATTTTCCTCAAACAATCGATGAAGTGAGTATTTTCAGGAAAACACATTCTAAGCATTTGGACCCTTATAATATGCCCATTCTCCAGTTCACTTAGATTAGCAGTTATTCATATAATACCCACAAGTGATTACAAGAATGAAATATCTTGTTATTCATGACATTTTAAAGGTCCGTCCCATCGAAATTATTAATAAAAATATTATAAAATTGTATTATTAATATTTTTTGTATGGTAAATTTTTCATGGCCGTGTCAGGGAGCTTTTCATGAAATACTTAATTATAATGATGCAATTTGTAACAATTATATATTTCTTCAATTGAGACACTCATTAATGTAAAACAATGTGTACCTATATAATAAAATTATTTTGTAATATCTCCGAGTAATTGCTATTAGATGATTGAAATTACAGTTTATTTAATAGCCTGTCAGAGAAATTAAACACATTTAAGGATTCTAAGACAAAATGAGGTATGGTATCTTTGTACATTAATGCCTCGATAGTACCTGTTTTACAGGCTTATTTGCATCTGCGTTTAAGTTGTTTAGCTGGACTTCTGATGTTGTTAGCGCTTCATATTCTAACTAAAAGTAAAGTTACTTTTTCTCAAATTTTGAAAACAATTGCTGAAAGAATCACGTTATGTAGTGATATTTGTATAAAATTCTAACAATTGTTCAAAGAAATATTCTCGAACATGATGAAACATTTCATTTGATTATCGTAATAGTTTCAGGATACATTGAATTTAATAATCCACTTTGAGACTCTTCAAGAATTATTTATATCTATATTCTGGTTATTCAAACAATAATTTATTGAACATATTGAAAAAAATGTTGATTTAAAATTTTGTTGTTTGTAAACATTAAAAGAACAATTTTCTGTATTGAAATAAATCTTGTCTCTTTTCTTTGAAAATTAGTTAAAATATTTCCAATATGAATCGATTAATAATTTGAATTGGTTTTTTGAAACAAACTGACGTGGAAATATTTATTCCACTAGGAAAGCCTATGAAATGTACTGAAGAATATTTATATACATAACATTATAAGAAAGATTTCACTAAGAAAGTAATAAACTGGGATCTAGACACGAATGTTTCAGTCTGAGAAACTTTGAATCTGCCAAACTTTGTCTTTTATATTATATAAGCATTATGTTATGTACTTTTAGAATCAGTAACACAGTAGCTGAAACTACTTGCAAATTTCAATGATAATTAATTAAAAATTGGATGAGTACAATGATATAGCATTTTATATCATTGTGATCAGTAAATTTTTATTTCAAATGCTCTCTTCCGTCAATTATAGCTAAAATGTTGCTTCTAAGAATAACCAAATCTCTTAATTTTTTTAAGATTCAGTAATCACATTCTACAGTATTTAAGCAATTGTAGCACATATTCAAAAAATTTGTATATTAGAAATGTTCTTGTTCTTGTTTGAAAGAAGATAGAGATACAATCATTTTTTATAAAGTATATTATTTCAATATGCGAAGAATATAAATAGACAATTAAAGATTATCACCCTTTATGCATCTTCATATCAAACTATTTTCGCAGTTTAATTATATTTCTATCAAACGAAAGTGAAATTAACATTGGTTTATCTTTTTATTGATGATAAAATATTTATCACTTATACTCTTGTTATCTTCTTATCAGTGGAGGATTTATTTTTTAATAAATTTTTTGAACTTAAGACAGTTTTTAATAAGAAAGTTTTTTAACTTAAGGCAGTTTTCTAATTTAGTGAAAGTATTAAAAAATAATCTCATTCTTCAAATTGAATGCACAGTCGATTTAGGAGTGGAAAAAAATATATATATAAAAAAAATAAATGTCTAACCTTAACTTTAACTTAAAAGCTTTAACTTACTAGTTAAATTAAAATTTTTATTTGGACTGTTTTTTTTTTATGAATATTCAATAAACTGCAAGTTTTAAGGAATTTACTCATAATAATGATTAAAAAGTCATATTCAAAATTTTTATTATATTACTGCAAAATTATTGAAAAATTCTCTTTAAATATTAAGTAAATATTTAAAATGGAAATTCTATGGCATTATTTATTCTTTCATTTAATATTAAGTAGAGTGAAATAAAAAAAAAATGTTTCTTTTTAAATCATTGCAAAAATTTCTGTTCCTCGAAATTTCTTTTTTTCAATGAATTTTTTCATAGTGACACTCTATTTTTCTTCAAGGCAAGTCAAATATTTGTATTTCTTTTAAAACGATTTATCTCTTCCACAATAGAAGCGCTTGAAAAGTCTTCAGTTTCTAATTTAATAGAGATGCAGGAAAAAAACAAATCAGAGGTACAGTTTTTGTGATTTCCCTTTTTTTCTGTCATATTGTCCTTGTGAGAAATATTATTTCAACTCTCGCAATGTGTCAATTATTTTCAAAAGAACGAAAATATTCTTTTCGTTAACCACAATAGAAAAAGTCGAACATTGGGATAAAAAAAATAGTTTTACGTTGGCATTTGTAGTAAAACAAACTATTTCTAAGTTTGATTAATTTATTTTTGTGTTTATTGCAATTTTTTCTCCAGTTAAATATTTTTAATTTGTAATATTACCAATTTAAAATTCTTAAAGCATTATACCAAGATATAGCAATTTAATTTCATTTTATATTACGTCTATGAAGATATATTTAGATTATATGTATGATTTATATTACATTTATGAAGATATATACAAATTAAGCTTATTTCTTAGGGTTAAACATTAAGAATGTACGCCGTGTTTATTACATATTAGTTTTGTTTGTAAAACATATAACAAATATCTCAATTAAGTAAGCAGTTTTCACAATTTAAAGCTATATATTAATTATGAATTTCTATGGTAATTTAGTGTTCTTTTGGTATTATTGGTATTCACATAGCTATTTTCAGCATTTCTCAAGAACAAACTACAAGAGATTACTTATGTGCAGTGAATAGAAGTTTGTCTTAAATTACATATTAAAATATAGTACTAGTCATCCATTATAAATATAAAGAGAATATCTCAAAACAATTTGACATATATATATATATATATATATATATATATATATATATATATATTATTTTAGTGAAAATGTATGTGTCTTGAAATTTCTTCAAACGCCAAAAATGTTCCATCTCATAGATCAGGGGTGGCCAAGACGTCGACCGCGAAGGCATTTCAGGTAGCGCGATCCTCCCGATAATGACTTTGGATATTAACAATTTAATATATCTCTTATAACATAGAATTAATGATTTATTTAAAATTAAAATTTTATACAATTTACGCATTAAAACCTAAAACAAATTGTGCAAAGTAATAAAATGAATTTGGCGTTTTACAATGGAGAATCAAATAGAAACAACTTGACAAAGTGGGATGCTCAGATTACATCCAGTAGCCGGCGCGACGATAGCGAAGCGACGAATTGACTAGTCTACCCGTCACACCAGCCCATATTAGTTTCTGTTCTCATAAGTTAGTTCAGTTAATCGTCTTACTTTGCAGGTCTCTCGATGCCTACCGCACTGATACGATAATTTGTTGTTTTAACAACCCATCCAAAATGACTCAGCCAGGTACCAGTGCTAAGAGAAATAGAACATACCATTATCACAATGCTTGGAAAGATGGTTTCTTTTTTGTTATGGTGAAGGAGAAATGTGTTTGTCTCATATGTAAATCAAATGTGGTACTTCCAAAAAAGCAAACGTTGAAAAACATTTTAAAATCATGCACTTAAAATAAGCTACATGCCACCCAACCTGTCTAGTGGTTAGCGAAACTAACTACGGATGGGGAGGATTTGGGTTTGAATCCCGGCTCGGACATGTATGTACTTTCTCTTTCTCTCTCGGTGTTTCTTGTCCTTTCCTCAGATGATGGATGAATATGGTCCGCCCTATAAACGGGTTATATAAATGGATTTATGATGGTGTGGCGTGGGCGATGCTACTCGTACCTCCGTGACTTGTTTCACAGTTGCCCACCAGATAACGATAAAATAAGTAGCATTTTTCGGCCTTGTTGCGGCAAATGGGCTAATACATTTACTTGCTCAAGGGTGCCCACCATTAGAAATAAAATCAAAATACGCAACAGACTTTCCAATCGACAGTGAACTTCGAAAAGTTAAAGTGCATGAATTAAAGTCGAATTTACATTTACAGTAATCGTTATTTACGAGACCAGGCACCAAAACTAAAGCAATAATATTGGCGTCGTTTAAAATTACGAAAGTTTTGTGTTGGAGAGGGGGGGGGAAACTTTGGAAGATGGGAAATTGATAAAAGAAACTTTCTGCAAAGCGGGAGAAGTGCTTTTCCACAATTAAAAAAAAAAAATTGAAATAATATCGTCAATAAATAATATTCTTTTATCGCTTAGCACTGTGATGCTTCGGACTGAAGCTATGAATAATAATTTGGAGGATTCATTTAAGGATGATTTAGAAGCTTGTAAGTTTCTATCACTTCAATTTGATGAATTCACGGATAATGGTGACATTGTACAGTTATGACTTTTGTGAAAATGGTTTTCGAAGATATGCCTTCAAAAGAAGAGTTATTAACTATAATTCCATTGAAAGGATAAACGAAAGGCCAAGACATCTACAATTCATTTAAAAACTTTATTGATAATACAGGATTTCAAATATATAAATTGGTCTCTATTACAACAGATGGAGCTCCAACAATAGTCGGGAATCGAACTAGTTTTATGGCCTTATGCAATAATGATGAAATTCCCATTTTATCAGCTATCATTGCATTATCCATCAACAGATATTGTGTTCAAAAACGCTTAAGTCAAATGATATAATGCAAATTGCTTTTAAAATCGTCAATTCAATTCGCTCAAGAAGTCTTTAGAGATGACAATTTCGAGCGCTTTTGGAAGAAACTGAATCAGAGTACGGAGATCTCTTATAGCACACAGACGTGAGGTGGCTGCTTTTTTAAAAAGATTTCGTATTCTGTTGCCAGAAATAAGAAATTTTCTACAAATAAAAGGAGAGCACATTACTGAATTGGAAGATGGGAAACGGCTCATGAAACTAGCTTTTATCTACGATACCACTGCAAAACTTAACGACTTAAATCTAAATCTACAAGGAAAGAATAAATGTTTAACAGACATGATGAGCAAGATTAAAACTTTCAAAGAAACTGTAGAAAGGTATGCGTCTCAATTAAGAAAACATGAATTGAGAAACTTCATAAACATTGAGGAAGAGTGCATCCATAATCCAAGCCGAGACTTCAAATATTTCGTCGAACACTTATATATTTTGTTTGAAAAATTTGAAAGAAGATTCGTTAAATTAATTAGGTTGGAAGATATACTCAATTTTATGATATTTCAATTAAAATGAAAATGTCAACATTGATGAAGTATCTGGAAAAATAATTTAATAAATACCATATCAGTCACGGTCGAGAAAGAAATTATTTAATTAAGATGCGATATATTTCTTAAATCCAGAGCATATTTAGCGATACTGATTTTTGGAAATTAATTTCTAAGGAAACGTTTCCAAATATTTACAAATTGTTTTTTTTTATTTGTAATCATATTTTGGATCGACATATCTTTGTGAATTTGCTTTTTCAACCCTAAACGTCATAAAAACCAAACATCGGTCACGTTTAACAGATTTAATTTCGTGTTTACTCATTGCAATAAGCTCGTACTAGGCACAATATGATAAAAGTGTCGCAGATACGCAGTGCCAATTTTAACTAAACGCAGTGAATAAGATGGTCAATTTTTGATGTATGAATATTTTGATTTTTTTCGTCAGTAAATTTTTATTTTGTAAATATTAATATTAAGTTTTTTTTAGAAAAATTAGATAATTTATCATTTTTTCTTGCTAGCGAATATTAATATACAAACATGTAATTACGTTAATTTAACTCTGTCATTGGTAGACCACCGTCGACTTTTTAAATGTGGAGTAGACCACGGATCCCTAAGGTTTGGCCACGTCTGTCATAGATTATCGTTAATGTTGTTAATATGATACTTGTGTGGTGAAGTGAAGCCCCGCCCCGTCGATGATTGGGCTAATGAAGTCAGGAAGATTTTTTTCGTTTTTCAACAGAGAACCCTCCTTCGAGGGTGGAAGTAGGACTTTGGTTCATAGATAGCAGTGACATCTAGGTCTTCAATTTAGAGTCAGAAGCCAGAGAAGACCCATAGTTTGACTCCAACCACACCCAGAGGTATTAATTTGGAATGGGAACCTGGAGGACACAGCATAGGAACATGGATGACACAGAATATTTAACTTGACACTTTTTTCATTAGTGAATCAGACGGATTTTCGAAAAAGACGGTTTTCGAACTCACAACTTTCCGGTAATTTGACGAAGCCCTAACCAACAAGGTCACAGTGACCTCACAGATTATAGAATATGTTAAATTGTAAAATTCAGATAAATTACAGCGGTTTTCAGTACTAGCTTCGGTTTATTTTGAGTCACTGAGTCTAAAGTCATGACATACAAACAACAAGATAAGAAAAGAATTTTCAGTCAATCATTGATTGATCCTTTCAAATACCGGCCAAATTAAACTAATCTTATTTTTCTCTATCATTTAAAAGAATTTGAAACCATCTTTGCTGATATAAATTTCTGCAGGAATCATACGATGACCATTTTAATTACAAATAAATGATCATCTGTATCATATACACTAATATTTACACCAACACTCGTCCCTCAAAACTGGTATATTTTTCTCAAAACGAAATTGAACTCAACAAATGCAACACAAAGCATATAAATTTAAAAAAATTTTTACAGTTTGAACTCTTATACTAGCAATGTTCATTTTATAAATACTTGACTAGCATTTTAGTATTTTACTCTTAAAGAAGAAATTCTTTTCTGAAGATGACATAACAATTTTTTGATCAATATACTAAGATTTTTAATACGTTAAAGGAACATTTTAAGTTATTTAACATTAATAGGAATAAAAGACCATATTAGTTTGTTAAACATCAGAGAATCATTAGTAGGAATCCAGGGATAAATATGTTGTTTCTTCCGGTGTAACATTTTGGTCTCACTTTCAATTAAAGCATTGCTCATTTACATTTAAATGAGTCTTACCAAAATGCCTGAATAAGAACTAGGCTTATATTGCTCAGCAGGATTTATCATATGCAGCATAAATTTTTAATTAAATGTATTTTATATTTATCACTCACTTTATCTTTAAAGAACATTTCAACTTTTTCTTCGTATAAAAACTTTAACATCATACATTTCGGAATATATATATATATATATATATATATATATATATATATATATATATTACAATACACTTTCGAATTGAGAGGAAATTACTTCCGAATCTCATCACTTCATTGGAAATTTCTACTATCTTCTTAGTTATTTAGATTAATTTCGAAATAACACTCTCATTTTGCCGTTGTTAGTATGCATATGCGTAAGATATAAAAGAATTATACTTTAATTACATTATTTTAAAATGATCAGATGCGACTATTATTACAAAACAAAAGTTTAATTATGTTTTGTAAAATATGCAACTTTAAATCTGACTTTATGATCACATGTTTTATTTTATATAATTTATACAAGGTCTACAATTTTGAAAAATAAAAATAATTACATTTGGAGACTGTTTGTAATTGTTTACATTTGACTTAAAATACAAATCTTATTAGCAAATACTGACAGTTATGAGGTAAGATATTAAAATGATGACAAGAGCAAAATTTTTTCGTTTAAGAATATTAAAAAATTGGTCATAGTATATTGATAAGTAAACTTATTATAATATGCGTTTGGTCTCTTTCGATATTAAATTATAATTTACGTTTATTATGACATGCGTTGATAAGTAAACTTTTTATAATGTGCGTTATAGGATCAATATGGAGATTAAAGATCTTAATTTTGAATGAATCATGATGGGATTAATTTAAGTAATTAAGCCTGCTTTAATTATAAGAGAGACAAGAAAAATAAATAGAAGAAGTCAATTTTTTTTCCTTTATGGACACTCAAAGATAGAAATGATTTCAACAACTCCTAACTAGTTTTGTGAATGATTTGCTAAAGAACATGAAAATCTCATTTGTTGTTTTACAATAATGTAGTTTATTTTTCCCGTAGCATTCTTTTTTCAATTTATTCATATAATCAATAAGTTAATATTTGATTCTGAGATTATGGTTACATTTAAATTCAACTTAAGTGAGGGCTTCTTATGTATTTATTTTTTGGACATTTATAATATTACAATTAGTGGAGGAAAATTGCTAATAAATAATTTGATAGTTTAAATTTGAAATGATGATAAATTGTTTAAAATAATTTCTATCATTCGATAATCCATATACTGTTGTGTTATAGTTTAATACTTCTAAAACTTAGACTTACTCGTTGACTATTATAGTTGCTTACTTAATCAAAAATGTATTATAACTATGATTTGAGTCGCATTTATATTTTTAATATTCATAAAAGTTTACTTATAAATTGAAAAGTAGAATATTTTGATTAAAATATTAATCTGTCAACAATAAAAACTAACGCAAAATTAATGCAATAAATTAACTTAATTTTACTCATTTCTGTGTTTAACCGATAGCATATACTTTAATTATGAACAAGATGATTAAAATATATGATTATTAATTAATTAATATTTTTAGATTAGAGTAAACAATATTTCTAACATTATTTTCTTATAAATATTTAATTTGTAATTTTAATAATATATAATTTTAATAACATTCAGTTCTTTGTTTTCAAAAAAATATCAAGGTCTTGCAAGTAAGTTTAATATTTTCAAGACCAAATTTAGAAATTTAAAGATTAAAAACATTTTACATTTCATATAATGTGCAAACATTAACGAATATTTCTAAATAAGCCAAGATATTTAATTTAAATATATATTTTTCTTATAATAGAATAATGCATAAAATTATAGTTTCATAAATATATTATAGTCATTCATAAATATATTTCATTTGATCAAACTTCATTTGGTTACATCATCTTTATTATATTATTGTTAATATACAACAAATATTTTGTGATTTTTATTATTGATGTATTGAAAATAAACAACATTTCTCATATATTTATTTGCGTTTTAAAAAAAAATGAATGGCTTGCACTTAAATTGTATATGTTCACGAAAATTTTGAAATGCTTGCATTTATAAAACAATTGAAATACATGAAAACTATAAAACAATTGTAAATAAGCAACAATATTTAATTAAAATATTGTTGTTGAATAATGAATAAAACTTCATATATTTAACTTGTTCATAAGCTTATTGAACTGAACAGTACTGAAAGAAAGCTTATTGAACTGAACAGTCACCAAATATTTTAATTTTATTATTTTTTGTATTTCAATTCTATAATAAAACTAATTTCATAAGAAAATGCAGTCGTTCTATTTATAATTAATAATTTTCCTATACCTCATATTATGCACATTTTATCTACTAATGTTTCAAAATAATATGAAATTATTGTTTGTCACTTAAAAAAAATTCGAAATTATTTATATACAAAATTACCTTATGTAAATTTTAACTAGAAATTCTAGACAAAACATTTAAATATAAATACTTAAGTTCAAATGATTCAGATTCATAGAAATCTCTCTAATAAGTTTTTTTTCGACTGAGAATACATATAAAAATACAAATTCTTAGTTTAATTTTTACAAATAACATGACTTTATTCAGAAATGAATTGAATTTTAATAGAATGGTTTTGGCATAATTAAGAGGCATTATAAGCAATTTTTAGCTATTACCATGATATTTTAAATATTTTCGGTCAGTCCTGAAATGGGACCAACTTATACTAATCAAACAAGAATAAAATACAAAAAAATTGAGTTATATGTTTTTTTTTTTATTCAGCGTAAAGTGTAATTAAGTAAATTGTTCAAAAGAAATAAATTAGAATCTTTTATTTTTCACCTTAACTTTTTTCAATAGACTTAGAAAGGAATATTGCAAATAAAAACAATAATTTCAAAATAAAACTAAATAAATATTTTAAATGAAAAGGTAATGGAAATTACGCCTTAAGAATTAATAAACCAAATATATCCAGTTCGTTCCTAAATAATCAAGCAAAACTAAAATTTAAATTTTATTGTATTTTATAAAACTGGAATTTAAAAAAAAATGTCTAAAGAAAATTTTTTATTGTCCATGGAAACAAGAATTTTTGCAATCTGCAGAAAATAGAGTAAAAATACTTTTAGTCTATCTGAAAAAGTAAAATATGCAAATTTAAAACAAAAAAAATTGGTAGAATTATACTTTAAAGCGAGGTATTTTCAAAAGTTTTGGTTATCTGCTTCCGACTTTTTATTCCTTATTTTGAATTCCATTTATACTTCCGGGAAGCAAAACGGTCGATGACGAAGCAAGCGAGGAAAGAAATAACATCGCGAAAGGAAAGAAAAAATGAATCGCAGAAACTACTTAATATCAAATTCTGAAATATTTTGGAGCTGATATACGGAAACTAGTTGAAAACAGAACTTCCATAAGACTGTTTTTTGACTTAAAGACATCGTAGTATACTTTCTTTTGAAAGCGTTCGTTATCACATATTTGCATCCTTTGTCACATTTGAAATAATATAAAATGTAAGTAACATCTGTCAGAATGCGTGAATATAAGACGAGAATATTTATAGTATTTATTTCTAGATGGATAAGTTTAGTAAATATAAAGTGAAATTAGAAAAATTAAAGTAATTGCTAAATACCACACTGCAAGATCAACATAAATAATTTTAGAGGATGCAATAGTAAAAAATAACTTCAATCTTTTAGTAATTAGATGACATTAGCGTATAATTGACTCTTCAAAATCAAAAGAAGAAAGGAAAAAACATAGTTTTAATCAAAGGGCCAAAACTATTTTGTATTTAAAATTGTTTCGAATAAGACATGGTATAAAAAATCCATGCCATTCAAAACTGCATAAATTAATCATAAAGTAAGCAAATCAATCAAGATCTAAGTCCATTGAATTCATTTGATATAAATCATTGTGACAGATGGAAATAATAGAAGTAATTAAAGAAATATAATTGATCAGCAGTTAAAAGCACATGACATAAAATATTTTTTCAAATTATTGAGGCTCGGAGTAACATAATTAATAGGTTAATTTACAATAAAAAATATTAAAAAGATGTAATCAGCAGATATTTGTGTTCTAAGAACATGTTCAGATAAGTACATGCTAATTAGGAGCTGGAAAGTTGTGTTATACTTTAACAAATACTGGGTTTAAATAGATATGGATGTTACAATTTAAAGATTTAATTTAATTTGACCATTTTGTAATAAGAAATATAAGACAGTGAAAAACCAAAGAAATTTCAATTATTCAGTTCCCTAAATTGGTTTATCTTTATGTACATGTATGTATATACACACACATAGGAATCTCTCTCTCTCTCTCTCTCTCTCTCTCTATATATATATATATATATATATATATATATATATATATATATATAT
>JAPDSC010110534.1:383-26382 GCA_026290005.1 Latrodectus geometricus | reverse complement strand
AAAAAAAAAAAAAAAAAAAAAAAAAAAAAAAAAAAAAAAAAAACAATGACATTTGATTTAAAGATTCTTTTTCTAGTAGTTGTTTTTTTAAATTGGAGTTATGAAAGAATCATATAAAAATGGCTAAATTTTTCTGTAAGTAATATTTTTTGATATTTTTTTCTTGTCAATCTGTTTGCATTTCTGAGAAAAATCTTTGTGATATTTCATGGAGAAAACGATCAAAAATGAATTTTCTGTGAAACTAAATTGAAAAAAAATATTTCTATTTCAATAAAAAATTAAAGGAATTGCTTTATTAAAACTTCTTTAAAAAAAAAACTAAAAACAAGTCCTATCTAGAGCTTTTTAAATGTAGATAGTGATGCTGTAAACATCTTTAATGTATCAAAAATTATTGAAAAGTCCTTTAGTAGTAATATTTTTATTATTTAATTAATTTATTCGTTATATATAAGAAAAAAGAAAGTTTCATCATCATATATTTTTACTATAATCAGAATCTCAATATTTCAAAATTAAATTATACAGTTTTTGGAAATACTGCTGTAGTTAATTGATTCCTGATGAATTTGGAGATATTAATTTTAACCTTTCAATAAGATTGAAAAATTTCAAAATTAGTGAAAAATATTCATTGAAATGTGATTTTTTCCATATAGGTAATTTTGAAAATTGACGTGATGTTTTCAGTTTTCACAAAAATAAATATAAAATACATAAATAAAGTTATTTATATTTTAAATATATAAAGTTATTATTATTTAAATAAAGTTATTCATTATTAATCTTAGGATTATTAAAGTTACTATTCTCACATATCTATTATAAGTTTTATTTTACCAAAATGTATATATTATTATATTATTAACACATTATCTTAGCATTGTTGATAAACACAGTTTAGTAAATTGATGTTATAATTATATAAAAAATGCATTTAATCTATCATCTAAACGAAAATTGTACAACTGTTAAAACACTTTAATTATTTAAATTCTAAATTGAGATTCAAAAACGTATTCCTTCATCATTTTATATTTTATTTAAATATCAATAATTTTTTATAAATATTTTATTCTCCTGAGCGTACGTTACGTTTTAACTAGCTTTTGGTCATATTTTATTCTCTGTTAGATTACAAGAAATTCATATTTTAATTGATAAAGTTATAATTTAACTAGAAAACATATTATGCAAATTAATTAAAAGAAAAACCTGTAATTAAAATTAATAAATGTAAAAATTACTCTATTATAAATTTTCTTTTAACATTCTATTGTTACATCTGAAATTAATTCTATTTTATTAATATTATTTTATTTTTAATACTCATGATTAATTAAAAAAAAGTTTCATTGAATATTAATTGTAAAATTTATTGAAATCATTACCTATAAAAGCATAAAAAGGTCTTAAATTTATAAATTAAAAATTTTTTAAAAATTAAAAAAATTGAATTTTTTGTTATTGCGACTTTATGAAATAACTATTTTTGTGAAATAGAGCCGAGAAAAACTTTCTTCGTTGTTCAGAAATTGAATAAACAGTAGGACATTCAAAAATCAGAAAATAGCTAAAAAATAATTTTTTAATTATTTTATTAAAATATCGAATTATCTCGTTAAAAATGACTTATTTTATCGCTCGAAATGATTTATTGAACTCAAATAATAATTCTAGTTAATAGTTAAGGGATTCATTTACATATTCCACGCTAGATAGCAGCACTAAGCAACAATCTCCGTAATTTACTTAACATTTGGTATCGAGAATACATATTGTCTAGAATAAATTACTGATTTGATTATTTCCAAAGTGTTAAAAATGTGTATTAGTTTGTTTTTCATGTTTTTGTTCAATATGAAACTGTTTTTAAGTGAAACTCTTTACGTGTTAAGTTACAAAGTACTAGTAAATTATATTTAAGTAGTACAAAGTACTAGTAAATTATTACTTAAATATAATTTAAGAATTATACCTGTTATATTAAAGAAACAAGAATTTTTTTTCCAATACTGAAAACTACAATCTATGTTGATCTTAGAAATGACTCAAGATTTCTAGCAATACTGTTTTGAAAAAAAAATTTTTTTTAAACAGTGTAAAATATACAAAAAAAAAAAAAAAATATATTCTTGGTTGTAAAATAGGAAAAATGTACAGAACTACAAAATGGGGGATTTACTCCTGGAAATTATAAAAAAAAAAAAAAAAAAAAAAAAAAAAAAAAATTTAAACGGTTTTATTGTAATAATGTTTGTTAAATATTTTTTAGAGAAACGCTACTTTAACTTATCTTGGAATAAATACTTTTGATACTCATAATGGAAATACTAAATGCTTTAACTAAAAAAAAAAAAAAAAAAACAAATCATTGCAATACTTTTTTTGCGATATGCAACACACTTAAATTTTCGGTGAATTTTAGTAAAGTAGTATTTAGATATTGCTTTTGCATTCTTTATATTTTGCTCTGAAGAAATAAATTAATGGTATGCAGAATTTGTACGAAGATTAAAATAGACCTGCAACTTTCTTTGAATGTTAAAGTGTAAAATGCAATTCTTTGCATGTTAAAGTATAACTATGAGTATGATATAAGTTTAAAAATCAAGTATTATCAGATTAAAATAATGATCTATTTCTCCAGATAGAAAAGTAATTCAGTGTATCTTATTTTTTGATAAAAAAATTGATAATTTACCAAAAATCAACAAAAACAGAATTATTATAATATTAAAGTGTCGATTTTATCTTATTTAGTGAAAAATTTTAAAAACTTATTTGCTACAGCATACATGAGATCTCCCGCCATTAGTTCATAGGCGTAAACAAAATTATATTCTGGTTACATTCAAAGACACGTTAAGTATTATTAAAATGTTATCATATATTTTTAGTTTAAGAGTTGCAAACAGCATATGCAGTTTTCGTTTATTTATAAATATTTATTGTGATTAATTACTGTCTTGAATAATTTATAACTCTAAGTTTTGAATGTAATTACTATATTGTTGTGATATTCATATTGATTGTGATTAATTACTGTCTTGATTAATTTATAAATCTTAGTTTAGATTGCTTATGGTCTTGTTTCATATTTTGTGATGAAGTTTATACTAAATTGTGATGATAATTTTTATATTATTAAAAGTCCTAATATGTAAAGTATTAGCACTGATAGAGAGGGATATTAGTTATGTGTTTTTATCATACTTAGCACTAAGAATAACAAGCATATGTGGATATTAAGAATTCAAATGATCATTTGCAAAACATTTAAAAAAATATATGAATTTGGAGGGTGTAGGTCTATAAAACTTTTACACTTCAAATTGTCATCAATAATTAAGTATTAGAGTGTCTAATTAAAAATTATAAAAAAAATTAAAGCAAAAATGAAAACAAATAATAAACCATATATTAAAAAATGATAAAATTGTAAATTCAAATAATAATTATTTATAGCTATAAACAGTTATATAAAAACAATATAAGAAGAAAATAAATATTATCAAAATTAATAGTATGAAAGAAAATGAAATAACATAGAGCAAAAATAAATAATAAATAATTTATCGCAAATATTTAAATTGGGACTTGACCTTAAAATTTAAAACTAAGAGAAAAATTATTACACAATTCTATTGCTTAAACAAAGCAATATTTTCAAAATTAACAATATGTTCAAACAATCATACTTAAAAAATTGTATGATTTTGTTTTCAAAAAATAAGTAAATGCAATTCAATAAATATTTACAATTACTTTCATTATAATTGACATTAAATGCTTGCTTATTCATGATAATATTATAAAACTATTCTATGCATAACGCAAGTGGATATTTTATTTTTAGTTTACCCGTTGGACTTCGTAAATTAATTTAAGATTAGTTCTCGGGTCGTGATGGCCTGATTGGTCAGGGCATCGTTCTTGTTTCTGGAAGGTGGTGAGTTCGAATCCCAGCATATCTAAAGATCCGTCGTGGCCACTAATGGCGACTGGGGCAAGTAAAATTGGTCGTGGTCGCAATGTCCTCCATGTTCGCATTCTAAATTAATATCTCTGGGGATGGTAGGAGTCAGCTCTCGTGCCTTCCTTGGTTTCCTATCTCTAAATTAGAAGACCCAGATGGTGCTGCCATCTGTGAGCCAAAGTCACACTTCCACCCTCTTAGGGGGATGCTCTGTTCAAAAACAGAAGGCGCTCTTTTTGACTTTAATCGTCCAGTCCCTGACTAGTGGGCTTGGCTTTGTCAAGTGTTATATGCAACAACAAAATTAATTTTAAATTGGATATTAATCTTTTTATCTTTGGTGTATGAAAAAAAATCAGTTTATCAAAATTCTATCAATTGTATCTCACACTTGCTTTTTAAAATTATGAATTCAGAATATATATATAAAAAAATAACGTTTTAAAACTGAAAAAAAAAAATGAAAACTGATAAACTTTCAACAATTTTACTCTTAGGCAATTAATTTTGCTTTTTATTTTTTTAAATCAATAAAAATAAGCAATTTTTTAGAAATTTTTCAGTTTGTTAATATTAAAACAATAAAATCATTTCTTTTAATAATTTTGAAAAATATTTGATGATTTTACAAATATAGTTCTGATTTCTGATATTATCTGAAATGATAAAAAGCAAATAATAACTAAACAACAAATTAACTATTTATTGTAGCTACTTAACCCTTCTTTGCATAATAATGGAAATTTCCATCATAACCTATAATGCCCAAAAATTATATAAAAGAACAAGTTCACTTTAAGTTGATCGTGTTTGGATACCTTTTTAATGTCCATTGCATAAAAAGAAACATAGCTGTCAAAAATAAACAAGTGTCATTATCAGTGCTTAAAGTTGTCTCATTCTGCTGTTTGTTGTAGTTGCAATAAACGTATGATTTCGTTTATAATTTTGTTTTATTATATTAGAGTGTCTATTGCTAAAATATTGAAAATGAGTGGAAGAAAGGTTTGTAACACGTGTTTCTGTTATTTTTCTCTTTTATTTCTATTTAGTACTAAGCTAATGATATTACTTTGGGTGATGATGGAAATTTTTAGCATATTGTTTTTTGCTAAATTTATACTATAAATATATACTAAGATTTTTTTAACCATTTTTTCTTTAATTTTGAACATGAATTATATCAATTTGATTTATTTCACCAATAAAGGAAAAATCATGCAAAGAAGGGTTAATTTTTTTTTCATGAACGCAAGGAAAGTCTAAAAGAAATTAAATTAAAACTGGAGGAAATTACAAGGTGTTCCGTTTTTATGCATTGAGAAAGATTTAACGGATTAAGTTTAAAACAAGGTGGGATTTTCTGTTCGTATTGTTTCGAATGTAAATAAATTAAAAAGGTTTATTTTAAAATATTTTTTTTTATAGAAAAATTATCTATCGCAAACAGAAAGATTAAAAGTGTCACACATCTCGTAAAAATGTAATTTTTTGTTTTTTGTTTTTACGGAATAAAGTGATTTGGAGAAATGTGATTTTTTTTTTCGAAGTTAAGAATTCATTACTAAAATCACATAAGCCATTTTCATTAACAAATTGATTATTTTTCTATTGGTACTCGTTGTTGAAACATTTTTTTATCTACTTATGTTACTAAAGTCGCCTTCTCTAGGTAGGAATTTTCATAAATTTTATATTGAAAATCATCAGCTTAAAAGCGTAACTTTTTCTTTGAAAAATTCAAATATTTTGAAAAAGTACTTTCAATCAGGAAAACGAAAATTCGGAAAAAATTTTTTTTTTTAATTTGACAAAAATTTTTATTTTAATGAAAAATTCGATACATTTTTACAGAAAAAAATTAAATAGCTTTTAAATTATGGGGTAAAGATTATGCCCAGTCGAATATTTTTCAAGTTATATGAAGGAAAAACATTTTTATAAGTATTTGATATTCATGTATGGCAATAATTTTAATTTTAGGAAAAACATTATTAGTCAATACATTTAAATTATCTTCTTTTAAAATAAAAACAATTTACCTATGATTGAAATATATGACATGTTATGCAATATTTACATTTAATTTAGATTACCTGTTATTTCGTAATTGATAAATGTAGAGACTAAATATAAGGCTTTTTTTTAAACAGATGATTATTTTAATTGTATTATGCGACATTATACTAGTTATTTTTAAAATACTAGTTATTTATACCAGTCATCACACTAGTTATTACTTTATGATTGAAATCTATAATATGTTATGCAACATTTACGAAATGTAATAGAGATTACCTTTTGATTTTGTAACACGTAATATAGAGACTGGTAAGGTATTTTCAACAGAAAAGCCATTTATTGTGTTTTACATGATATCCCACTAATTATTTGACTTATTTTATCGATATATATTTAGTCATATTCATGGATCGTGAAATAAAATAGTTGAGCAACTTTTAAAACACACCAGAGCGTATTTCGTTTATCTTCATTCTTTGTATGAATCTTTTGACTTTCTTATAAAATAGGTTGGTATTATCTACTCAATCATCAAAAGAATACGGAAATATTTAATTGATATTTGGAATACACCAATTTTCAAGCGGAGAGCATCAATTTTCAAGTTTATAACAATCACTAATTTTTGAATCTACATTAAGCACTACATTTCACGTTTAGATTGAAATCAAGATTATGTTTCAGATCTTGCATCAGAATTCCAATTTATATTTATCCTAATTTTCAAGTTTAGACCAAGAGACAATTTTCAAATTTTGTGATTTACTGAGCAACATAATGCAGAAAAAGTTATAACACGAAAAAGAAAATGACTTTCATACATAAAATCAAGTATTCGTTTTTTAAAATTATTTTTCTGCATTTTATATTAATTGAAGTTTTCTCTCATAAGCTTTTTCTTCTCAAACTAGTTTTTAAGAGGATAGTAATAGTATGTAACATAGTCTAAGTTATATGCATTGGATTGAAATGTAAATCAATTGATAAAGCACCAATTTTCAAAATCAGTAATATTTTTAGTATTTATTGTAACAAATTATAATCGAATACAAAAAAGAGAGTGGAAAAGAGGATGCCAGCTCAGGTGTGACCTCATCACCCCACCATGGCTCAAAATTAAGAGGCATTTGGTGATGAGTGAGTATTCCAAACTCCTTAACATTGTTACACATGACACTTGATGAAGCCAAGCCAGTGCTTCAGGGACTTGAAGAATGAAGTCAGAAAGAGCGCCTTCCGTTTTTGAACAGAGCACCCCACCTATGACCCCAAGAAGTATGATATTGCTCATTGATGGCAGCACCATCTGGGGTTTCCAATTTAGGGTTAAGAAGAGAGGGAAGATCCAAAGCCTTCTAACACCCCCAGAGGTATTAACTTGGAATGAGAGCATGGAGGACATTGTGACCACGACATATTTTACATGCCCATCGCCATTGGTGAGCACTCCAGATCTTCTTGATAAGCTGGGGTACGAACTCATTGCTTTCCGGTAACGAGAACAAAGCCGTAGCCAACCACACCACCGCGGCCGTCCCCGTTAAACTAAGGTACTACAGCAGTTCTGATTTATTCTGATTTATTACTACAGCAGTTCAAATCACACAAGATGCAATAAATTCCATTTCTTGTATGACCAATAGCTTTAATTGCTAATAGAATGACTAAGCAATAGAAAAAGTATTTTTAAGTCATCATTCTAATACAAATTATTACTTCAATGGCAAAGTTATGTCCATTGAAAGTCGATATTGTACTTATCTTGCATTAGATGCTGAACTCGTATGATTGTTAAGAGCATAAAGATTTCAGTATCTACACCTGAATATCATGGGACTTTCGATGGGATATTGCACCGAGCTGATACCTAATTATCGAGTACTGTACATATTAGAATGATATCCTAGATCTTGTTGCAAGCTCTAGAAGTTAGTTCTGAGTTCATTATAATGAACAACAATATTCTGCCTCATTATGCTATCAACATTAATGATTTTTTGGATGATCAGTTAATTGTGCGCTTGGAGGGATAAGTAACTCTTCTATTCTGAATCCAATCAAAAATCTTTGAATACCAGCAACAATGTCGTGCTTACACGTTTCGCCATTCATCAACTTTTCCAAATTTAAGAATCATTCTTCAGAATGACAATTGTTTCATTTTGCGTTTGTGTTGAGTACAATATGATCAAACGTTATAAACTTATCATGTCGATGATGAATGCTCACATAAATTTTTTATTTTAATCTTTTTGGTTATTTAAAAAATTATTCTTTGTATTAAATAGATTCATATGAGGTCCTCTCAATAATGTTGTTACTAATGACACTTGGCAACGCCAAGCCCACCCTTCAAGAGACTAGGCAAATGATGTCAGAGAGAGAGCGTCTTCCGTTTTTGAATAGAGCACCCTCATACGAAGGTGGAAGTACGGCTTTTGGCTCATAGATGGCAGCAAAATCTGAATCTTCCAATTTAGAGTTTGAAACCAGAGAAGGCCCATAGCTTGGCTCCAACCCCCTCCAGAGGTATTAATTTGGAATGTGGTAACATCGAGGACATTGCGACCCGACATATTTTACGCGCCCCAGTCACCATTACTGAACACGACGGATCTTCGGCTAAGCCGGGTTCGAACTCCCCACCTTTTAGTAACGAGAACGATGCCCTAACCAACCAGGCCACCACGGCCTTCCTCTTACCAATAGAAAATTTAATAGTGTTTCTCTCTTTATATGTAATTTTTGTTTAGTTTAAGGAGTAAACATTTTCCTATTTTTTTGGAGTATTTTATGTTTATCAAAGAAATGCTCGGGAAATCTTCGCATTTTAGCATTCCGGGAACAGATTTGGAATTTAGTGGGAGGATACAAACTTGATGACTTTCCCCAAATATCACAGAACTCTTATACTTGGCAATGAAATTTTAAAATATTTTTGTGAAAAAAAAAGTTTTCATTGTCTATAAAATTTTTGAATATAACTTTCACGAATTTCTAGTTATTTTTATGCTTATAATTAGTATTTTTTGGGATTTTTAAAAAAACTTTTCGATAGGATAGCATTTTGGCACTATTCTGTGCATCTAGCGAATCTCACGCAACCGACATTTTTGGTCATAAGATGCAAAATTTAGAACTATTTTTGTATAAATTTTTTTTTAATATTCTGATTCTATATCTTTGTAATATTGAAATTTTCGAGTGTTATTTATTTATTCAACCTGAATAAATCCTGTACTTCATTGATAAGCCAGGAAAGCTTGCAAAATCATTACTGTTTGCTTTTTCAAATGATTAATGTTTTTGTTTATTTAAATTTGGCCACAGTGGTTTAATATTGGAAGCTGCTTTTCAAAATTAAAGATCCAGATTCAATGCCAAACACTACTGAATAACAGGAAAAGAATGTTACTCTTCTGTTTTTTGCATTCATGTTTATCAGGGCATGTGCCAGTGAGTTCATTTTCCTTTATAATTTTCTCTCATGACACGTAAACGGTATATAGGACAACTCTTCTTGAAAAGCCAGAAGTTGATATTCAAATATAATACAATATTCTATGGTTTGGTCCCTCGCTAGGATGAGTAAAATATTTAAACATTCAAAGAATTTTGAAAACATAATTTCATTTATACCCCAATATGTGCCTGCAAACGAAAAGGCTGATTGGCTGGCCAAAAAAGGCACTGAGCTACCACAACCAAATCCTCCTTCCTCGCTTAAATCTGAAAAGCAGCAAATTAACTCTGCAGTGAATACCTGGATGACGGAATACCTGCGGAAAAAGTCAACTGGTGGGAAAGCCTGGTCAACAATGGACGAGTCGATACCAACCTCCTGAGAGCCATAATGGTTGCCAACTTTCGTTTAAAAACAAGACACTAATTCCTTCCATTTCACTTACACAGAATAAAAGTCGTTGCTTCAGTGGACATGAAAAGAAGAATGACGAACATCTGGAGTCCTGTGCAGCCCTTGACCCACTCCACACTGGATCAGATTGAAGAATTTAAGAGGGCTCGTCTCTACTGGTCAGCGCAACACCTCATGGCTGAACAGCCAAGGGTGGGCTTTGGCTAGTAGTAGTAATTTACACCCGAATAAAAAGAAAAACCTAAAAAATTTGTGTCTTGAAACGAGTAACCAGAAATTCTTGAGAAATGTTACTTTAGTGGTTTCCGTAAGGACAATTTTCAGTGGCATTATGGCCATAATGCCACTGAAATATTTTTTCTGCTTATCATTTTTCCCCCTTCCAAATTCATTTTAAAATGCTTCAAACAGAAGATTAGTTGTTCTCCAGGCAAATACATTTCATGGCCTTAAGACAAAATATTTTTCTCCCAATGTATTTGAAACTGGCAATATTTAAATTTGCAGGAAAGATAAAAGAAAAAAAATTAGATATATTTGTTGTAGGATATAAAAGAATTATGTTTTGAACCCATTTATATCTGCAATGTCTAGTGCTTCCAAAACAAACGAGGCATTTATCATATTTGACGTTTATCATTGTGTGTTACGGATAAAATAAATTTCATCACATAATGATGATGATAAAAATGTAACATAGTTAGTAATGATAATAGAATATAGTTATAAAAGCAGAAATTTAGTTGATTAACCCTTCTTTGCATAATGGTGGAAATTTGCATCATAACCTATAATGCCCAAAAATTATATAAAAGAACAAGTTCACTTTAAGTTGATCGTGTTTGGATACCTTTTTAATGTCTATTGCATAAAAAGAAACATAGCTGTCAAAAATAAACAAGTGTCATTATCAGTGAAACGAGCTTAAAGTTGTCTCATTCCGCTGTTTGTTGTAGTTGCAATAAACGTATGATTTCGTTTATAATTTTGTTTTATTATATTAGAGTTTCTATTGCTAAAAAATTGAAAATGAGTGGAAGAAAGGGTTGTAACACGTGTTTCTGTTATTTTCCTCTTTTATTTCTATTTAGTACTAAGCTAATGATCTAACTTTGGATGATGATGGAAATTTTTAGCATATTGTTTTTTGCTAAATTTATACTATAAATATATAATAAGATATTTTTAATCATTTTTCCTTTAATTTTGAACATGAATTATATCAACTTGATTTATTTTACCAATAAAGAAAAAATCATGCAAAGAAGGGTTAAAACATAGGTAAATTAAATTTATAAGAGAATATACTATTCTATTGTAGTAACTCTATCTAATTAACTATTCTATTATACTTCAATGTTTAATAATAGACACAAGGAAATTTGCATCTGTATTTTAAAAATTATTTTCTAAGTAAAATAGCTTAATTTAAATCATTAAATTAATATAATTACTGGATAATAAATGAAAAATAAATTTGAAGTTTTCAAAGCTTGGAACAATAAATATGGGTAAATATTTAAATCTTTCATGTATATTTTTGTTCATGTATATATTATGTATATTTTCTGAAAGAGAAATAATATTTTTACACGTTATTTGGCTCACCAAGTTGTGTGATATAAGCAGCACATGTCAAAATTTTCTGCTTTATGCAAATTAGTTGTAACTTTCCATATCACATATACATCTAAAAAAAATATGTTTAAATAATTTAAATCCAGTTATTTATAAAATTAGTTGGCATAATAAAAGATGGAAGTTATAAAAAAGTTTTAAGAATTTGTCAATAATAATTGACAAATTCTTAAAATTTTTTTTGAGAAAGATTCGTGGGATAACTCATTTTCTCACAATTTGATGGTTTCATATCTTTGTTTCTGCAGAATGATAATATAAAGTCTTTAAATTATTATCTATTAATTATCTTAATTTATTTAAATTGATTATCTAAAAATTATATTTACTTAATCTAAATATATAAAAAGTATCTGTTTGAGTTAAAGGTATTTTTAACACTAAAAAACTTCTAGGAAATATTTATAAAAATAATGTGAAAGATTCATTTATTGGAACATATTTTCAAATGTGTTCAATTTCCTCTCAACACTAAAAAATAGCTCTAATTTTATATACTCCAGTTTCAAAATTTTAATATTTGAATATCATTTAGAAATTAATTAAGCAAGAAAATTATATTTATCTAAACATATTACGTAAATTTAGTATGTTCATTGTTGTTAATATTGAATAATACTTTTAAAAAATACATGAATATTAATTAAAAAAAGTTGCTTAAAAATTTTATTATATTTGATGTTTTCAATATAGTTTATATATTTTTGTTTAATAATGAACAAACACTAATAATTCGATTAATATAAATATTTTCTTCTTACTAATAAAATATTGTTAGAAAATTTAAAAATATAAAAAATTGGATGTTTTTAAAAAATGTTTACTCCAGTTAATATTTTGATGTATTTTCTTTTTACTTTACAATCAAATTGATTTTTTGATATATTTTCTTTTCACTTTAAAATCAATGGCCTAAGGGAGATGCCATATTTTATAGTCAGTAAATTTAATGTCAAACTAATACAGTGATTTTCCCTAAATCTATTAAAAAATAAAAAAATATCATTTTCAGAATTATAATTATTCACGTTTTTAAATGAAAAATGAAAAATAAAGTCTTTTAAAAGATGCCTTTGTTAAATTATTATTTTGGATAAACTTAAAGCAAAATTCTTTAAAACTATTCATATGCAACTAAAAACTGAACGAGAGTCTATACATGAATTTTAATATTTAAATTTTAGTTTCATTTTAAAAGAGTTTTAAGCATTTACATTAAATATAATTGATTTTTAGAATTTGATTGCTAAAACTTTTAATAAAAATACTAAATATTTTTATTGATTGTTATTACTACATGAAAATAAATGTTACTTAATATTTTCTGAGGTACATAAAAATGATTTAAATGAGAAAATAAAATTATTTTTTAAAATTTATATTTAAAATAATTTGTTAACAATGTTCTTAACTTGAAATATATTTTATTCGAAATGAGTATTTATACTGACTGTTGGACTATGCAATTTCTTGCTAATTTTTCCGATCAAACATTTTTAGCATTTTTAGCAAGTATTATAAAGAAAAGAAAAAATTAATGATATTGTTATTTATAATAATATAGGAAAATTTAGAAATGCAGTTGTAAAACCTAAATAAAATGATCCAAAGACCAATGACACTAAAATATTGCAGTTCGGAATATTTTGCTGTGATACCATTTGGCGATCTTATCACCTACATCAGAAAAAAAAAATAATATTGAAAAATTAAGTTATTTATTTAGAGCAATATTGAACATAGAAAATAACTATTCAAATCATTACGACAATGAATTTGAGTATAAGGTTTCTTCACATTGGTGTGTTTGTCTGCGTGGAATCTATATATGTGCGTGCTTAAAACTAAATTATACATAAAATCGCACAACTCGAAACGCCTACGCGTTGGGAGAAATAATTCCGAAAACCAATTAATGAATCAAGATAAATTAAAATGAATTTTATGGACTAATTTTAAAAAAACTGATTAAAAAGATTTCTTGCTTAGAAATTTTAAAGTAACATTTTTATAGAGTTATTAGAAGGCTGAACTTTTTATAGAAAATATTTATATTGATAAAATTGTTACATTTATAAATGGAAAATACTTGATATTTTATTTAAAATACGAGTATAAGTAATTAAAATAAAATATGTGCCAATTTATCCATGATTAAAGAAATGAAAACTATATTTTGTTTAGTCAAGTCTGCATTTTAAAATATCACAGATACAATTTTGTATTTATAATATATAATTTATTAACTTAGTTTCGAAAAATAATTTAATCTTAAAAAAATGTTCCTTTGGCTTATTTAAATTACATTAGATTTTTTGTATTTTTCAAACAAAGTGCCTTACCTTTAACATTTTTACTCAATTATTTAAAGAGTAAATGCTATATTCCTGCTAAAGAACAAAAATTTCCTAATTCGTTAACTATTCTTTTCCGTAAGAAAATAAAAGTATTATCAGTGTAAAAGTATTATCATTTAAATTAGTACTTTTTTTGAATAGTATATAAATACGTTAAACTTAAAAGATTAATGATTTTATGAATATTTTACATTAAAATGTTGCTTTATTTTATTTACGTTAATTTAGTAAGCCTTAAATTTGGGAAACAAACTAGCTCTTTTATATTACTTGGAAAAAACTTTACGTTTGGTTTGACAAAAAAATATTCGAAAATTTAATGTTTCTTCGAGTTCAAATTCAAAATAAATTACAAATTAATAATAAATCTTATTTATAGAAAACTATTTTACTGATTTTAAATTTAAAATAAAATGGACTTTATTTGTAGATACATTGGTTAAATTATTTTACATTAATTGCTTATGAATTATCTATTGTAAATTATGATACAAAGTCTTGTAGTATGAATAATATTGACATTACTCGCTTTAAAGGTATTTAAAGAAATTTCTGGTATATTCCAATGAAAGCATTTTCTTAAACACAGGTCAAATTAAGAATCAAGTAAGTCAAATTACATCGTTTGCAATTTTTTTTATGAAAACCCAATAAAAATTAAATTATTTCTTATACGACATAATGCTCATAATGAAGTATTGATTTATAGTATATTGGAAAATAATAGTGTTCATATATATATATATATATCAATATTTATTTTTTGATTTTCCATTTTCATATTTTTTGTTTATCGGTTATTGTGTAATGAAATATACACTCTTATTCAAGTTGATGTATAAAAAGTAACTTCTATTTACAGGTACCCTTCATTTGTGAAAAATTTTCATAATTATCAGACTTGAATGCTCAACGTTTCATAAACCGATTATTTGCAACATTATAATATTGCCTAGACTATACCTATGATCACATGATCATTCGAAATTATTAAAATGAGTTAGTAAATTTCATTGTAAGTTATAATCTCAGAGAAAGCCTTACTTAAAACACGAAAAAAAAAATGTCCCTTTTAAAATTACACGTAATTTACAAACAATTTATTTTAAGAATGTAATAAATCATTTAAGAATGATTATTGTTATGTTTATGTCCTATATTAAATTGATGTGTAGGGCCGTAGTGACCTGGTTTGCTAGGGCGCCGTTCTCGTTACCGAAAGGCGGTGAGTTCGAATCCCGGCTTAGCCAAAGATCCATCGTGTTCACTAATGGCGACTGGGGTACGTAAAATATGTCGAGTCGCAATGTCCTCCATGTTCCCATTGTAAATTAATACCTCTCTCTGGGTGTGGTTGGAGCCAGGCTATGGGTCTTCTCCTGGCTTCAATCTCTAAATTGGAAGACTGATTGAAAAAAATCAATCTATACCCCAAAGTTATATTTCCCTTTCATATGAGGGGTGCTTTATTCAAAATGGAAGACGCTCTTTCTGATTTATTCACCTAGTCCCTGAGCGACGGGCTTTGCTTCGCCTAGTGTCGTCGTAAGTAACAAGAACACTACTGAATATTGTTATAAAACTTTCTTTCCAACATTCATTTCTTTTGACGTTCCTACAAGAAAGCAAAATGCAATGGATGTTGAGAAATAGATATTGGAAAATTTGCCTCTTCTTAGACAAATTTCCTTATTTGCGAGTCGCAAGAGATGAAGATAAAAAAAGTTTTCTTGTACATAAAAAAGAGATCAGAAAGTAAAATCTCAAGACTTTAATAGGGCATAGAACTGAGTTTCGATGTTTCAGCTCGAAGAACATGATACTACCTTGTCAGCACGACGAGCTTTAATTCTAGATATTTGGCATCATATCGCCAAACAGCTTAAGACTGTTGCCAAGATTTTAGATCACATTCACTTATCACCAGAATTAAAACTCCCATGAAAAGACGCAGAATAATCCATAAAATCAATATTCCTAACAAATTGTTTAAACAAAGTCTTCGAAAAACGTTCAAAATTTGAAAATGTTTAAGAATGGTACTTTTTTTACATTTGCAATGTCTTAATATGTGCAAAGTAGACATATCTCCACGTATTGCAATCTGGACAGCGTTATACGACAAAATGATCTACATCTTTGCTACAAGTTCATTAAGCTATATAGTGCAAAATATAGCAACAATTTTTAAAATGCAGCTTCTTAACCATTTGCAAACCCAAACGGTGGAAAATTGACAATCTTTAAACCATTCTCAACGGTCCAAGTCATGAATTTGTAGCACAGTTCCGTCTTTTGATTTGTTATGACTGCGTCGGAGAACATTTCCATTGTTTAGGAATTATTAACCAACCAGACTAATCTCTTAGTAGCATGATTGGGCCCAATGAATCGATCCCACCTTCACCGTTGCTTGTCACTTCATAGCGACTCTGAAACGACGATGAGAGCTAAAGAACTTTTAATCCAATGATTTTGGTTAGTTTTTGTTCTTTAACTCATCTATACTTTACTTTTTTGTATTTTTACCTTTTTCGTATTGCTTTGCCATTAGAAATAAAAAAGTCCTTATTTTAAACAAGTTATTTACTTTAAGATCTTCTAAATCTTTCTAAGAATAAATTTCTACAAATACTATAATTCGAAACGAGTAATTTTTCAAATCATTAATTTCCATGTTCCACTCATCCCTAATTATCAAAGGTGCTCTGATCACTTACAACCATCTGTTCCAATGACAACCATTAACGATGAAAATTCTCCCCCCCTCCTTTCTCGAAAGCAGATATTCAGTCAATTTGCATGAAATGCTTGTGTAAATCATAAAGTACCATTTTGTGAAAACAGAAAAGGAAGGTCAAAAGTATGGCACTTTTTTTGTTTTTGTTTTGGCTAATGGTTATGTTTCATATATTTTTCTAAATTCTTGTTACTGTAATGATTTTACCTATGATGGCTTTGGTTTCTGTTTTGGATCATTTAAGCTGAAACATAAAAATGACTTCGTAGAAAAATACTTGAGCTCAATTTTCTTTATTTTCTATCGATGCTTATTGTAATTTTTAAAATCAAATCAAATCATAGTACCTTCCTTATTTTTATGTGTACTAATATAGTAAAAAAATAAATAAATTATAAATTGATATAAACAAGAGAAAATTTTTTTTGAGTATATAATAATTATCAAATGTGTGTTTAAATTGCAGATTAATTATTTAAAAAGTTTTTGTTTTAAAAACTATTTTGCGTTAGTTCAATTCTTAATGAAATCTTAGCAAGAGACAAAAATTGAGGAAGAAGACAAGATGAAAGATAGCATGATAAAATCAAACTATTCAACATAATTCTGTTTTTAGACAACTAATGATATATAAAAATTTCTTATAAATATCACATTATTTCCATTTAAGTCAATAATTTTTTATTACTAAGTATATACAGCACATCAATGTCAATCTTGGATCACTTCAAACTTTATAATAGATGAAAAGAATCACAATAATAAAAAAAGATGTAAAAACAAAATAAAATTTTAATTAATTCATAAATGCTTATTTTTAATGGCCGCTGTGCCCTGGTTGGTTAGGGTGTCGTTCTCATTACCGGAAGGTGGTGAGTTCGAATTCCTGCTTAGTCGAAGATCCACCATGTTCACTAATGGTTATTGGGCCACGTAAACTATATGTCGAATTGCAATGTCCTATATGTTCCTATTCCAAATTAATTCCTCCGGGGATATTTGGAGCCAGGCTTTGGGTCTTCCATGGCTTCCTCTCTCTAAATTGGGAGACCCAGAGGCTGCTGCCATCTATGAGTCAAAATCGTACTTCCAAACTCGTAAGAGGGTGCTTTAGAAAAACAGAAGATTCTTTTTCTGACTTCATTCGCCCAGTCCCTGACGGATGGTGTTGGCTTCGTCAAGTGTGATATGTAACAACTTGTATATTATTGAATTCGCAGTTAGTCAAAGGAAAACTGCTTCTATAAGGTTTCGAGGAATGAAAAATAAGTTAAAAGATAAAAATTAATCTCCAAACGGAGTTGGGAAATCGTTACTGTTACATATATTTTCAATTATTTCAGTAACTGTTAACAATGAGGTTGTATACTTTCACTTGTTATAGCATATTCAATGATAGTTTTTGCTAGATTTAAGTGTAATTATTCATATTAATAGTGAACTGATTTTTTATATGGGCTTATCATTTGCGATCAGAAGATTTAGTATTTTATCTTTTAGAAATGCTTATCTCAAACATTTTGTATTTAATGCAGCCAAAATCTTCAATTTCATTTTTCGATGTATAAGAAATGTTCTCACGATTTAAACACAGAAGTGCATGAACCCAGAAACGAAGGCAGTTATTTAATGTCTACTACCTTAAATTTTGGATATTATTCTGGATAGTTATCCAGATAATGTTAAATTAAATTTTAACTTTTCAAAATTGATGCTTAATTTAAAATTAAACAAGCATTGCCCTTCATACAGTCACACACACAGAATTCGAATTTCTTAGCATTGGTCTGTTCATAAACACAAATATTTTAAATTTACTTCCATCGGTAAAGATGACTTTGGTTGAGAAAGGTGCTCTATTTTCGTAATGGTTGCGGGTTCTATACCTACCCAGCCAAAGATTCACAGTGTTTCTGATTGGTAACTGAAGGACATAAAAAAAGATCGTAGTCTCAATGTGCTCCAATTGAAATAATACCTATAGAGCTAGGCAAGCCTGGGGTCTTCTCCTTGGTCCATGTTTCCAAATTAAAAGAATCACTTTAAGGATAATAATCCAGTATGAGGATAATGATGTCAAACTCAGTGGGCCACTCTTATGTTAATAGTCCCCAAATTCACTGCTTTTAAAGTCAAGTGGAATAAAAATACCAAAAGTAACGGCGTATTAGCAAACAGTTCTTCCAACTGTAAATAAAATTGCCTTACTAAATAAAAAAGCTTAGTTTTCGAACTGATTTTGAAATCTTTTGAAGATGATAGGTTTTGGTTTTAGTAGTTCTCATAAATTGTTCTTGTTTAAAGTTATTGTAATGGTTTTAAAATCAAGTATTTTTCTAAAATTAATTTCTGGTTCAATTATTAATTTATATATAATAATGTCAGAGTTTAATTTTGATTTTTTTACTTCTTTACTGTTCTCAAATAAGTTTGTTGCTTTTAAAAATGCATTAAAATCGTCTCAATTTGTTGTTAATATACTTTGTTGTTGTCGAGGTCGTTATATATGACACTTGGCGAATCCAAGCTCGCCCGTCTGAAACTGAAAGAATATAGTCCGAAAGAGCACCTTCCGTTTTTGATCCGAGCATCCTCAGCGAAGCTAGAAATACGGCTTTGGCTCATAGATAGTAGCACCATCTGGGTCTCCCAATTTAGAGATTGAAGCCAGAGAAGACCATTGACTGGCTTCAAACACCCCAATAATATCAAATTTTCATATAATATCACTAATCTTTAATCTTACCTGGATTTCGGTTTCGTCCACAGTTGATCATTTTAACTATCATCCAAGTGAAACACAAAATTGTGAACATTTCTTAGCATTTTTCTCTATTCTGTAATTCTCCTAGCATTTCTATAATCATATTCTCAAAATATTTTAAAAATGCTATGATTATTTTACAAAAAATAGCAGTGATTTTGCTTTAAGAAAATCTCATCACACAAGTATTAATGCTGTTTATTTTTAAACCAGCTAGGTTTGCAATATGGGATGCACTGCTGCACCTTTCCAACTGAACCGTAATTTGGTTGGAGTCCGCCTTCCTCAGTACACACATGCCATAGGTACCCGCCTATAGGATAGGTTAATATTTAAAACTGATTTGTACAAAGAAAGAACAAATACAGGAGAGAGAAAATACACCCATATCGAATCAGGATTCGAACCCAGGACCTCCCCATCGGTAGTCAGGCACTCTGACCACTGAACAATGTGGGAGGCTGCATATTTTGATAAATATATTAGGTAGTAAACATATCAGAAACAATTCTGTGACAATGTAAATTGTAAGCTTTAAAATAAAATAATATTCGAAAAATAAACATGTATATAAACACTACTTTAAAAATATTTCCCCTATTTACTTTTCTTATAAGTGAAGTTAGACTTTTGTAAATAACATGAAACATACTTTTTACTTTTAATATATTTTTTTCTTTAAAATCCTTGTTTACTCGCAGTGAAATATTAGATGAGTAATACACACACATATAGAATATAAAACGAAAAAAGAAATTAAAAAAAAAACCTGATATTTGTTGGAATTCTGGAAGTTTTACTCTCTTAGGAGAAAAAATAGATATTTCATTTCATCTCACAGATTGAAATAACTTATTTTGGGGATTAAAGATATGTTGTGACAAAAACATTTTTTAGATATTTCCTTATTTTTTATATTTTTCACTATATATATTATTTATTTTGATAAATTATAAGACAAAATTTTAATTCCATGATTTTATGTTTCTCAAAAATATGAATTAATTTTTCTATTTCACATTACACACATTCTTATACTTAAACTACTCTTCATTTATTCCAAAATATCTGTTCAGTTGAAAATAGATATAAAAAATATTTTAAATTATTAATCTGAATAAACAAAGTTAAAAATGAACTGACAGAAAAATTACAATAAATTATAAGATTAACACCAGCTAGATTTGAAAATAATGTACTAAAACTATTTGTCGAAATTTTGTTCGTACTTCATGTTTATGTTTTAAAATATTTTAGTTTACTAAGAAAAATTTTGATTTTTTATGATTTCTCTCTTTTTGCTGAAAAATAATATATTTTATATTAAAATCTCTAGTGTCACTAAAATTTCTATTTCTAAGCTAAATGGGTGTTTTTCAAATATTCAGGACTTTAGAAGCTAAAGTAGAAATTAATTTTTGCAAACATTTTCCAACAAATGTTAAATTTATTTGTCAAATAGAATTCACAGTTTTCACACCTTCTGTGGGATAAGTGTGAGGAATAATCTACACCACGGCTAGCTTTAAATATTCTTTTTATTATTTATCAATATCATATTCCACAAAGTGAAAAATAACACACACACAATATATAATATAAAAACAAACATAACATAAGAACTAAACAATTCTTAACGACATCTACGAGCAGCAGCAGCAGCAGTCTCTCTAGTGTACGAGCTTAGAGCATAATTTGTTAGTTCGTTTTTCCCCGTTAGAGGTCGTTGTTCTGTTACACAGTTAATTTAACGTGTAAATAAAAGAGAAATATATATTCAACGGATTTATTTTTAATATAAAAAGATTGTATTATTGAAATAAAATTAAATCTTTTTATTAATCTATTTATAATTATAGAAAAACATCGATAGGTCAATTTTGAAATGTTAAATTTGAGTAGCTTTACTGATGATGCTATTCGTTGAAAAAGTAGCATTTTTCTATATATTAAATTTCATTAAGAAAAACATATATGTTAAATTGTACAACTGATAGCATTTCCAGTGTTTTTGAAAATGGATAAAAAGTAGATGTAACATAAAAAATTCAATATATATATAAAATTATTGGGTTTGTATACTGTAAAAAGCTTTTGTATATGTGTCCAATGTGTTCTTTTTATAAAAGAAAATTAGAATTTTGAAAAAAATTTCATTTCTTCAATAAGTTTATTATTGTCAAGGGACTGGCAGATTCGCAAGGGATTTGGCACATTTTGTAAAATTTACCCATCGGAAATTTCTATTTTTTCACTGATTATCACTTTTCTTGTCTTTAAAGAATAATAATATTGTTATTCATGTATATTTATACTTTTCTCTATAGCTAGGTAATTAATATCTAAAACAGATAATATCATAAATGATTTGGGAAGTTCCCTTATATGAAATTCCTGCGCTGCTACTAATAGAGAAAAATCCTATAATTTGGATGATTATATCAACATTTGCATAGTGGGTCCAATTGCTGTAAAATTGAACCTATACTTTATCGCCAGTATTTATACTGTTATGATAATTAATTGTGTTTAGTAAATTAAATTAAATCTAAAAAAGTAAATTTAATTCCAATGGTTTTCTTCATTATTTTATTTAATATTAAATAGTCGTAGATGGCGTAGATGTAGTATATCCATTTCTGTGGAATTTTAAATTTTTAGCAATTAAATAAGTCTGCAAGCTCACTTAGTGGTTTTCTTATTAATTACTTTTTAAATAAGTAATTCAAATATGATTAAAAACATAAAGGGAAATAAATTGTTATTTTTTTTAGAGAAAGAAATTCTTGAATTATCCTCAAAAAACTTTTAATGAATATGCGTAGTTAAAGTGTTTTGACTAGTCCTTGGATATCGTTTAAACTAAGGTTGTAAAAATAGAATGTTTTTGAATGTCCTTAGTATTCTCGATATTTTTGAAGCAATTAAAATTCATATCTCCTAATAAATTGCAAAATTCGCCAAAATTTTCGCCAGTTTCAAAAGAGTGGATAAAGGATTATAACAGCGATATAAGATGCTTAAAAGCCTTAGAAATATCTTCATAGAAATTTATTTTTTAAAATAAACGGTCTTCAAAGCACAAGGTTATTTTTTCTTTTATAAATAAAAATCTTTTTTTTATCATCTATTAAAAATTTTAAATGCTATATGAAATTTAAATTATTGTTTTATTTTTCAAAGAGGTTGGTTAGTGATATATATTTTATTTTTGATTTGATGGATTATCAAAAATAATGAATAACAATTTCCCATTTGTCCCAGCTAATTAATTAATCTTTTATTTATTTAAATATTGAATGTTTGTAAGCCATTTTGATTGTGAATTCCTCAATTAACTCATTTTTCTTTAATTTTTAGCGTAAAAGAATTTATTTATCAACTAATATTTATTTTTTAAGGATTGGCCGCGGTGGCCTGGTTGGTTAGAGCGTCGTCTCGTTATCAAAAGGGGGTCAGTTTGAATCCCAGCTTATCCGAAGATCCGTCGTGTCCACTAATGGTGACTGGGGCACGTAAAATATGGCGGGTCGCAATGTCCTCCATGTTCCCATTACAAATTAATACCTGTGGGGGTGCTTGGAGCTAGGCTTTGGGTCTTCACTGGTTTCAATCTCTAAATTGGATGATCTAGATGGTGCTGCCATCTATGAGCCAAAAGTAGTGCTTCCACTTTTGCATGAGGGTGCTTTACTCAAAAACGCAAGACGCTCTCTCTCTGACTTCAACCGCATAGTCTCTGACGGGCGAGCTTGGCGTTGCCAAGTGTCATCAGAAACAACAACAATTTTTAAGGATATTGATTTGGTACTTATGTACCTGTTGATTTGATATTCCACACACACACACATTTTTTGAGAGGAAAATTGATTGACATGGCATACTCAAATATAAAAATGGGAATCTGGGATTTACCGAAATCAATAAAAAAATGAAAGTAGAAGGAAGTACTATTATATTCTAACAAAATTTAAAAATTTTATGATACGTTAGAGTATTTTTTTGAACTTTTTTTAAAGAAAAATAATGTCTAATGAAAGAATAATTGTTCAAGTCTTTGCACATATGTATTTAAACAATATATTAAGCCATACATAATCTCACACAGTAACTGTGAAAATGCTTTCTTTTTTATTATCTCTTTCATTTACTTAATTTAAAACTGTTGTTATAGGATTTTTATAGGAGTGTTAATAAGTATTGCTAGAATAGAATTTATAATGAATGGCACATATCTACTTTAAAAAAAACTGAACTTCTCAGTGAACTTTATCTGTATTTTATATTTGCATATAAAAACAACACTCTCCCGAAATTTTGAAAATATTTCTTAATGACGGAATATTACCAGTCGGAAAAAATCATTTTCAGGGATTGAATATTGATATATACAAACACACGTTCAAAGTATTTGTGAAATGATATTATCATACTTTCTAAAAGAAAGTTGATAATATCATTTCACAAATACTTAGAACATGTGTGAGAAAAAAAAAAGGGAAAAAAAGTTGTGTGGTTATGAAACAAAGTTGAGTTTCTTTTAATTTACAAAAGTTAAATTACATTAAGAAGTTTTCTCACGTAAATAATTACTTTTCATCTTTTTCTCTGTAAGATGCGGATTAAAAAATCTAAGCAAAGAAGTTGAAGTAATGTATTTGTTTCATTAATATCTTCAATAACCGTTAAATGTTTTACTTAGATTTCATTCCAACAATCGAAAATAATTCTTTGTTAATAAACAAATTAAACTTTGTATCCATGTTATTTCTAGTACAGAAGACGATTATTGTAAAACCAGCAAAAATAAAACCTCCAAATGAAGATTTATTTTAAGAAATTTTTATTAGTCAATCAGAAACCAAAACAATGAAGTCCAAAAATCAAATTTTGAAAAACAAAATTTTTTTTATGCTTAATCTTTAAAATATATTATTTGTTTGGTCAGAAAAATTTTACATTTGGTTATCAATTTAACAAGAAATTATACGAAATCTTATTTTTTTGTGAAGGTAGACTCAGCAACAATATGATCTTTCAATAAACGAGGAACATATCATTTATTTTATAAAAAAATATTAAATATATATTAATAACGAAAATGAACTTGACCGATTTGACTTCTGAATTTCTCATAACATGCTTAGTGTTTTTGATTGCAATACAGCTGCTAAATTATATCTTAAAAGCAATTCTGTTTATTTATTTATAAAATTAAATTTCAAGAAGTTGCTAAATATTCAAATTCAAGCTATAACAAAATCTCTTAGCAATCAAAATAGAAACAAGAGTTGAAGTAAACAATCTTTTGTATTATAACAAATATCAAGTGTACACACATCTGATAGATTAAAACCAAAGTCGAACTTATTCTAGCAAAATTTTGAAAATAAAAACAGATTTAAAGTGCGTAATGATTTACTGGAAAAGCGAAATATATTATTGAAAGACGAGAAGTAAATAAATGACAATAAGTAGGAATTAAATAGGTATGAATAAATAACAATAAGCATTTAGAGTAGGTATTAAAAATCTTATAAGTATGAATAGAAAAGCAAGAATAATTCTCGAAGATAGAAATATATCAGTGAAAAGAATCGAGAATTCTGTTTATAATGTATCGTTATTTTGTATCTTGAGAAGTTTTGAGATTTATTTTCATAGCAGTTAATATTTTGATTTTTAAGAAGATTAATTGACACTTAAATTCAAAGTAAGGATTAAAATTAAATCTGTCTTTTCTTACTCATATCAGCTGAAGAGTCACGTGACCACTGAAATGTTAAACTAGAGTTTGACTTAAAATGCCAAAGAATAAGGAAAAGTTTTGTTTGTTCTAAGGGATTAGTTATTTTTATACTTGTCATCGGTGTTATTTTAAACAATTTTTTGACAGAAGTATTCAAATACTTCACTGATTACATTTTCTTTAATATTTTTCTCAAAATAGTTTTAAAATTATCATTGCAAATATTTGCTTAAATTTGATTCACGTTTACTTTAATTTTGTTCGATGGCACTAACTTGATTAATATTGATATTTAATTTTCATTTTCGTGTAAAATTTATGACATTCACTTCATGAAAATAGGGAGGAATTATGACAGAAATATTTTGCATTTCACAAGATGTGTGTGGAAGAGATTTATCAATTTATTAAGTATGATTATTTAACTTGTTATAAGAAGTTAATTAAACAGAGTTCTTTTTGAAACATTTATAGTAACTTAGAAGTAAGACTTTGAATAAACTTTCTCGTACTGTTAAAGATTTTAATTTTGCTTGAGTTTGCAAAGCTAATCAAATCCTGATTTTTTAAATGAAATTAAGTTCTCCCATATATTATATATTTCATATAATTAATGAAAAGAAATAAGTAAACTATATGCATTACAGGAAATCGTACCCATTTAATAATTTATGTAATAAAGAAAAGAAACATTTATTGAATTTAAGCAATGCTATATTAATAATTTGTCAAAATCTGCAAAACTTACAAGGCTTAAACTTAAAAATTGAATGTGTTTCGTACGTTCAAAATCATTTCAAATTTTTTGTTACCTGAAGACGAACGAAAAATAATATATATATATATATATATATATATATATATATATAT
>JAPDSC010110531.1:0-33828 GCA_026290005.1 Latrodectus geometricus | reverse complement strand
AAAAAATTAAGTTTTATTTTGTGAAATTAAAATTGATATGAATTTCTAAAATATTGATTTTTTTTTTGGAATCCAAGACAGCTGATTTCATCTCATAGTCCAATATTTACACAATAAAACATAGTCAATAGTCCAATACAGCTTGCCCTTGAATTCTTTTTTGAGAAGAAAAAATACAAAATGCACATTGCAAGATCAGGAGAAAAAGGAGGATGTGTGAAAATTTTAAATTTCCATGTTCATAGCCTCAACAAATATGCATGTGGTATGTTAACGAACATTATCATGTTGCAAGACTATTAGCTTTGAGATGTCTTTATAAAAATACCTTCGAATCTGCACAAATGTTTTAAATATACCTATGACATTATGTTTTTGCTCTGTGTGAACTGAGTAGACGAATTTGCAACATTTATCATCTGTGATAATCATCAGACATCCTCTAAAGATTTCAAAGAAAATTATGGCTTTTCAAAAACTAGTGCTTATGCACTTTTTTTTTTTTTTTTTTTCCCCCCCTAATTTTCTCTTTATTTACATTGGCTTTAAGAGAAGGTAGGGGAATGGTGTTTTAGGATTTCCAGCATTTTCGGGGTTTAAATGAAAGCAGCTATAAAAAAAGGATATAGATGGAAAATAACTGCAGTATATAGGGACAAGAGCTCTAGAAAAAAAGACTCCTCTCTTATTTCAGAGATTAATTTTTCTATGCCTTGTTAAATAAATTTATTATGTGATTATTAAAAATGACTGGTTTGTCTAATTTTTAGAGAAAGTTCAAGCATAAAATCCTTTTTAGATAAATTGCAATTGTAAGGTGTGCAAATACATTAATAATGAAATTTTATTCGATTCACATTAGAAATTTCTGCTAGATATATGAATAGGATTGTTACCATAAGCATTCTTTAAATAATGATGAATCTCATTAAGAGTCACTCTCTACTCTTCAGTAATTAAAAATTCAATAACAGCACATAATTAATCAGCATTGACATAGCAATGAAACAAGTCTTCATAATTATGCTTAGTAAAATATTCTGGATGAATTCAGCATGATGTCACTTTTATTTTCCACTTGAAACATTTCTGAAGATCAATCGTTCATGTTGTACAAGCATAAGCTGGTTACATTTCTGCTAACCCCTGTACATTTTATAAATTTTATAACATTTTATAAAATTCATGGTTTTAATAAAAAAAAAATATAGCTTTATTGCAGAAAAAATATCTATTCATACATGCATATTAAATTTGTAAGTCCTTTCTTAAAACTGTATTAACTTTATAAAAGTAATCCCATTATTTAAAATTACCTTCTTTCAATCTTAAAACAATAGATGAGTCTGTAGATACACTATTATAGTAGCCACCATCTAAAGCATCCCAAAAGAGACAGTCCTGTGTTGTCTGTAGTTTTGAAGCCCATTCTAGGCACCAAGGATCATAAGTAGCTTCATAAAGATCAAGTAATCCTCGCACAAGAAAAGTATAATCTTCTAAAACAGCAGGTATTGGTGTTAAACTGGAAAAACACAACTTTTACTTAAATTCAAATGAATTTTTCAACACTTTATTTGAAATAAATTATGTCAAAATGATATTTTCAAAAATTTAATTAATTTAATCAACAGTTTTTTTTTATTGGTAAAGAATTTTTATTTATAAATATTATCCAAGATTATGGTGAAATGTAAAAAAGCATAAGAAACTTATTTAAAGATAACTTTGAGTTGAAAAAAAAAAATGTTATTTTCCAAAAAACATCAAATTTTCAATTTAAAAAAAAAACATTTCATTTATTTGTATTCTACTGTCAAAATTATTTTTGAGCAAAGCTCATTTAAATTTAGCTTTCAAAACGAACATTTAATTGTTTGAATAATGTTTGGTAAGTTATATAATTTATTGCTTTACAAAGAATTAGTAATCGTATAGTTTGAATATGCAAAATCAAGCACTTATTTTTAATTTTCAATAATTCATATGGATTTTCATGAAAAAAATAAAGGGGTTTTTTATAAAATTTAATTCAATTTTTGCTATTTATTAAAATAAAATCATGTTTATTTACTAAAATATTTATTTGAATAACATTTCATTTCATTAACTACTTTAATCATTTACAATATCTGAAATATGAGCTTAATTCTTTAGCTTTTTATTCAAAAGGGACCCTGTTTACAAAGAGGTTTGGATTAATATAATAATATATGAAGCTATTATTTTAATTCTGGAAAAATCAGATTTTTTTTTAATTTAGTTAAAAGTGGCAAATATTTTTTATTTTTATTAATAAAAATGTCTTTTTAATTGCATTGTAATGCAAATAATATTTTACACCATTTAGATAGTTTTGATAATTATTAATTTATAATTTAACATGTAAAATTTTTTATAAGCTTACAGTTAATAATAAATGATAGTAATCATAAGAACATAAAGATTTACAAATTAATCACTTTTTAAATTTCTAAATTTGAAAACTAGACTCTTAACTTCTTCTGTTTTCTTTTTTTTATTTTTTTTTTATTTTTTTTTTTTTAAGTTATAGATCAATTAAAAACTTTAATAATTTTCTAAATTTTTTTAAAATTATTTGACCTGTGCTTGGTTGTTTAAATATTTAAAGCATATTAATTTATGACTTCATGCATATGAACATTATGGCAAATAATGAGTTGAAAGTAATTGGTTGAACTGATCTTACATATAAAATAATCAGTTTTTCTATAAAAAAAATGACAAATATAATTAGTTTAAGTAATAACTTACATTTGTGCAATAGTTCCATTACTACCTTTATATGCACTCCTCAGTAAGCAACCAGATTCATTATTATACAAATGCTTATGCAAAAACTGAGCAGCTTCCATTGCTATTTGAGCATATTTTTTGTCATCTAATACTTGAGCAGCTCGAGCAAAACCACTAATCATTAAACCTATGAGACAATGAAACATAACATAAAATTAGATAATTTTGCAAATCTATTATAAATATATAATTGATGTGAATAAATATTTATAAAAATAAGAAAGATATCAATATAAGTGCAGGTGATAACAAAATATGGACAAGCATATATCAAAGTTTATGTTAATTTAATAGAGATACAAGAATGAATCACAAATTTAATAACTCTTTTATAAGACTGATGAGACGGAAGTAGTTTTCTCCTAAACTAAGTAAATCATAAATAACAAAAAAATATTGGTTCTTTAAATTCTTAAACATTAGGTGTTGATAATATTAATACCATCTATAAATATAAAAATTTTCATTTTGCATAGTGCAGAGCATTCAAAGTAATTGTAAAAAAATTTTATAAACAATAAAAATGTCATACATGTTTAAAGACAAAAAAGCAATTATTTTTAACAATATTTATAAAATATTTTAGTACTATTACCAAATGTTTATACAATTTAAGTGAAATAAAAAATTATCTGATTTAAAAAAAATGTTTCATTCTGTAAATACTTTTATTAACTACTTCACTATAGAGCACAAAATCCAATTTATTTAAAACTATATATATATATATATATATATATATATATATATATATATATATATAAACTTAATTAGCAGTAAATATGCCAAGAACAATATTTTTCCTTTTCTGCAAATATTTTTCAGTTTTTTGCTGCTAGTCTAATCCCAAGTTCTACAATAATTTTGAAAAGATTTTGTTTACATTTGTTATGTATAAAGCTATGTTTTCCAAACAATAACATATTCTATACTTATGAAAATTAACCGATAATATTTTGTATTTATGACTTAAATAATATAATCACAATTTCTAATTAAATATTTATCATCTAAATGCAATAATGAAAATCTTGTCAGTGACTTCCCAAGAGTCAAAATGTACTTTTACAATCATTACTTAAACCGAAAAATGTATGTTTGGTTTGTTTTGTTTGTGGTAAAATTGGAAATGTTTTTCAACTGAAATTAATCAATATCTTAGTACCTGGTAATCTTCTAAAACTATGTAACTTTTTATGTGTATGTTTTTGCATTACTTGAGCAAAAATTAAGAGTTTTAAACATTTTTGAAACTGAATAATTTGCAACACAGATAATAAGGATTAAAATGTTTCAAAGTACCATTCCATGAAGTAACAAATTTATCATCCATGTGTGGCCTAGGTCTTTGAGTTCGAACCTCAAAAAGTTTTTGCTTTCCTTTTAACAGAGCGTCTTTAAATATAGGCAAGTCAATGTCAAGAGACTTCGCACATTCTTCTTCTGTTGATTTTGCTATCAAAACATTCATTTCCTTTAATTCATGATGTGGATCCTATAAAAAAAAATTGAATATTTTAAAGCTTCTTATTATAAATTCCTTTTATTAATTAAATGTACAACTTTAGGCAAAAAAGATTAAATTTTAAATCCTTTAATTAGTTTTTACATGGTTTATATTACATGTAAACAACAAATAGAAATTTAAATAATAATAATAGTAACAACATAAATTTTGATTATGCATTAAAATGCAATAAGTAAAAAAAAATTGATTGATGGTTTTTACAGCATAGTATTCATAGGTGGCAAATGGGGAGCAGGGTGCGACTGAAGTGCCGAATTTTCGGAAAAATTGAATAGGGGAAAAATAAACATCTGATTCAAAATAGTTAATTTTCCTAGCTTTTTACACTTTTTTTTTTGGCCAGTTCTGGAATGCACAACTCTCTGACGATTGCATCGAAAACCAAAATTTCCTTTCATTATTAGAAGTGACATCATAGTGGGCGTTGTTATCAAATTACTAATGTGGAAAGGCGCAAACTAGTTCTTGATTCTTATTCGCTGGGAATTATTTTCTTCCCTCATTGCTAAGAAAAGCTATTGCAGAACAGTTTTGCTCTAATTATCTATTCATGTTAAAAACTGTCTTTTCTTCAACTTCATCAATCATGAGCTCTAGCAACATTTGACAATTGGGGACATATTTGCAAAAACTCCTAATATAGTTGAAAATGTTAATGTGTTTTTGGATTCTTTGGAGTGAATTTATAATTTTACTCAAGACAGAAAGGATAACAATGGTTTCAAACTGTGCCATCCCAAGATTCTCAAATTCTATATAATTTTACCTGTAATTCATGGAAAAGACTCTGCTAATGGTCTTCTAAGTGGCAAGAAAAATGTAACTACAGGTCCTCACCAACCTGAATTTTCGGATTTCTCACTCGATAAAAGAAATCATAAGCTTAAAAAATAGTGGTATAATGCATACAGATAGTCAGAATATAGTCTTAAAGCAAACAAGGTTGTTGGATAGTGAAAGGTGCTGTGATTTGCCACTAAGCTTCACTATTTGTAACTTCATGCTGTTTTTTGTAGTGTAGTAGAAAATCAAAAATGCTGCAATAAAGTTATGCTTTCATGCTTGTCTCTGAAATCGTTTGATTTTTCTTTATTGAATCTTGTTTTTGAAATATCTATTTATTATATAGCACCCGATAGATGCAAAACTCATGAATTAGAGTTTTGAGTTTTTTTGTTAAAAATGCTTAATTTAAATTTCAAAATGTAACAAAAGAGTTTTCCTTTTTGCTGCAGTATTTTCAAATCCTAATAAAAGAAATACTGAATCTGCATTTATAATTGATAGGCTCAAGTAAATGGGTCGAAAGCGGTCCAAAAATTTAGCTGTCTGGATTCTTGCGATTCTCATTAAAACTAGATGTTTGTTGAAGGTTGTTAGGTAAACTTTAATGAAAGAATAATTGAATACCATCTGTGCCTAGCTTATTAATCAATATTCAAAAGTAAATGATGAAAACCTGAAATATCTGAAAAAAAGTCTGGAAAACAAGTTTTTTGAAATGTTAAAGGAACTGCTATCAAAGAAATAACATGATGAAAAAATACATTTTAATACAGGTATTTTTTTTGTATTGATGGATTTGAGAGCAAAAGACTGCCCATTAATTGAAAAGATTTTTTTAAATAAAGAGAAATCCTATTCTTATGTACACAAAGATCATCAAAATGATATTAATTTATGCAAATTGAAAATCTGCAACAATATTCAAAATAAAAGTCGTGCAATTTTTCTGTAATAGGTGATAAAACTTGAGACATTTCCAGTCACGAGCAAGAAGTCGTAGTTTTTCAGACAATTAATAAATATTTATTAAGTATGCTTGTATAAAAAATTTAGGGACATGTTAGAAGTTCCGAATTTTTCTATCTTTACTGACTATAAAATCCTTATATTCTTCAAACAAAATCCTAATAAATGTAACTCTCGCAAACTGCATAAATTGGCCAATATTTTGCAGTATTCTACAGATATTCAGTGCATAAAAGAGTCTAAAAACAAGGTGACTGACATGCTTTCTTGAAATGAGGTAGACTCAATTTCTTCTAGTGTGTTGGACTTTAAGGAGTTTGCAAGTACTCAGACTGGTGATAAGAAACTTAAATAGTTTCTCTAATCTAACACATCTTCATTAAAATTAGAAAACCAACTTCAGGATGTACATTTATATTGCGATATGTCACAAGCACAATTCTTACATTTTACTAAAAAAAAAAAAAAAAAAAAAAAAAAAAAAAAAAAAAAAAAATCCAACATTTTTTTTCAAAATTTGCATTATTTTTCTGATTTAGGTATTTCAGTTTCCTTAGAACTAATTTTCAATTTATTTGCATGGTTAAATATAAGTAGAGCCACAAGACATATGGTTCATAGCTGTAAAAACATCAAAAAGTGAAAATCTTCAAATCTTCACTTGGTTCTCCATTTTGAAGCCAATGCCTGTTTTACTCACATTCAAACAAATTCTATAATGGTATTACTATTCCATGACTATCATTGATAGATTCACTAAATGGGCAGAAATAAAACCAATTGACATGACGATGGAAACTACAGCTCCAATGTTTGCACACAAGTGAGTATCCAGATTTAGAACCCTAGTTACTATAACTAGATATCAAGATAGGCATTTTGAATCTTCATTTCAATGATTAAGATAACATTTTAGGATGTAATCGAATCGGAACTATGGTCTATCACCCGATGACGAATGACATCATTGAAAGATTCCTTCTACAAATCAAGAGTGCTCTTCAGGCGCACAACCAAACCAAATGAAATGAAATTCTTCCGATAGATTTATTAAGATTGCAAAGTGCTGTCAAAATTGACTGAATACTCTCAGATTTCCACCACTATAGTTTTGTAAATCAATTAATGAACCTAAATTATGTGTCTAAGATAACAGAAATAATGTGCGAGGAACTTAAATCCAATTACCGTATTTTCCTGTATATTATCCGCAGCAGCCTTTTTTTTTTTTTTTTTTTTTTTTTTTTTTTTTTGAGTAAAAGAACAAAAAAGCGTCGCATAATCCGAAGCAATTTTTTTTCGATGAATACTCTAAAATATGTACTGCTGATAATATGGGTGTCACATAAAATAAAAAATGCACAGTATGATTAAAAATTTAATAAATTATATGGAAAAAAACATTATGAAAAAAATCTATCAAGATCCACTTCATCACAAAATGCAATAAACTTTAGATGAAAGCACGAGATCGATCAAGAACAACAATTTCGAGAAGATTCTTGTAAAACTTATCGATATTTAGCTTTTAAAAACTTTTAAAATGATGTTAGACATATTTAAAAATATATATTTGCATCGTTAATATTTAAATGAAAGAAATGGATTATTTACAGACTACGTATTTTATACATTTTTCTTTTATACTGTGAGTGCTTTGTTTTTTACTTCACATTAACATGCTTGTCACCATTTTTTTTTTATTTGCTTTTAATTTAAAATCTACTGTGTAACTTAAAAGTGTTTGTTTCCATATGACGATATACGAATTTGTATAATTTCAAAACGAAACATCTCATGTCAAGACAAATTGCGAAATGACATTAGCAACTGTAATATCTTAATGAGAAAGATTTCTGATGGAGAATGTTTTTATCAGATCATCCGTAGTGGCGTATAATACGCACAACGAAATTCAGAATATTTTTTACACATAATCCGCGGATCATATACAGAAAAATAAGGTACTTCAATCATGCAAGGTGCATCAAACATTTATTTTATTCCCCCATTAAAAACTGGTAGGCAAGTATTTTAAAAATCTTATAAAAAATCAATCCTCCTTCACCAGTTTTTTGTTCATAACTACATAAAATAGACAGAAATGATAAAACTTTTATATTGAAAATTAACGTGAAACAGTGTACAGTATTTATTGATAAAATTAAGCGTGCATACCACCTCTTTAATATAACCGAACTTTATCAACTCAAAAACAAAGTGAGTCATATTAACAAATAATCATTAGATCTGGATGAAAAGTTAAATTTCAAAATAGTTACTTTGTATAAGAATAGTAGGAAAATTCATATTCTTGTGTGTATATCAAATATTATTTAATTTAATCTGTGAATTTCATAAATGTCTAGGTAGATTATTTATATCTCCTGTAAATCATGTGATTCCTGCATATCTCTTAAATTCGCATATTTATTTTCCTAGTTTACATTTCATTTACAGTGTAACATTCATCACATCATTACAGTATTACCATTTACAGTATAATATCATTTACAGAATATCTTACTTTTATTTTCTGTGGCCATAACATCATTGTGACCATGGGTCTGCAGCGATTAAAAAGTTTTAACGCTGTTCTTCTAGGATGTGTAGCAAAGAATAATTTTAGTTAATGGAAAAAAGAGGCAGTGTGACATTGTTCAACATTAAACTTTAAATGAGAGCTATATAAATCAATACTTCTCTGAGCTATACATGCTGGCAAAATCAGACTAGAAGAGCTTGCTTGATGCTAGAGCTGTGGTTGCTACCAGTAACGTTTTGATGTTGTATTAGTCTGTAAATATTGTAATTAATATTTTTTTAAGGAAATGCATTTTGCAGCCATACAATCGTTTCACCTTTATAATACACTTGTTCTCTAAAAATGTTTTACCTATAAACTTGTTGACGTTTAGTGTAATTTGTCAGCAGGAACCTACTATTAGTGATTAATGTTAACTCCAAATAGTTAAGTGGGTTAAAAATATCCTATCATCTGTTCAATATTTTATGTATTATGAGATACTTTTAATCCTTCCAAAAGAAATTAAATTATTCATAAACAAGCATTTATGAGACATTAAAGTTTTCATTATATATGCTTTCATCTTCCCTTAATTATATTTGAATTATTTTACAAAACACTCTGCAAGAGAACACAACTTGTCATTGAATATAAAGAGCTTCAAAAACTAAATGATGCACTATTGAGACAAGCCTATATATAGACCAATACAGCTATTGTTTTTTTTGGTAACTTTGTAGAGATTCGTTAATCTTTGTGGCATACATGGGATTCAAATGACTGTCATTTGAGGAATTAAAAATGATAATAGAAGTTAGTTTTAGATTTGACAGCTCATTATACAGTATATATATATATATATCCAATTTTTTTTCTTCTACACATCAAAGAGAATTTGTCATTAATATTACTACCATAAATAGTCTCAAAAACATTGAATATTTATCATATTTTTCAGTATATAATATGTATTAAAAATAATTTCAGATTTTGTTGTACATATTTTGTGTCATCACAGAGAATCTGATAGAAAAACACTCTTCATAGAAGCTTGTATTAAAGTTTTGAAAGAAATGCTATTTGTTTTGTAAAAGAAATAGATGGCGATGAAAGTTTTCACTATTCGAATAACGTACTTTAGTTATAACCAGTTTTTCCAATTATGTTAAAGGACAAATTCATTTATTCGGAAGAATATTACTCTTGTCTAGTCTCTTTTCTACTTTTGTTTTGATCTGAACTGTTTTTGAAAATATTCAAGTTCATATATTGTCACAAAGAAGCGAAAGAATATAAGTTAGATGACAGATTTTAAACTGTAAGTTACAGAGAATGCAAAGAAAAATGGCGACAAGCTTGCTGATAATCGAATGTCACATGAAATAAAAAATACAGTATGATTAAAAATATAATAAATTGTACTGAGAGAGAGAGAGAAAACATTTTAATCATATTATAAACAACAAATTTTAATCATATTATTTCATGGTACAATATCCTTGCTTTTAGTAATATTCTTTGCAGCAATTTTAAGTAACATTTGTAATAAATATTAATCACATTACCATAGTACAAAATATAATTTAAACTGATAAATTTATGCAATAAGTTACATAATAATGGGGAAATAACAAGTGGTAAATGAATTCAAAACAAAAATTCTATGGTAAAAAAAAAAAAAAGAGAAAAATGTTTCTAAAAAGAAAATGCAAAATTTTCAAATAATGATGCAAATTAAACTTTTTATTTAATAAAGAAATACATTAGATAATAAACACCATTAATGTTTAAAATTTTGTTTTATAAAGAAAAAATGTATAGTAAACTATTTATATAATTTTAGTCAAAATATTCTGAAAACAAAACGGCTCTGTGATATTTGGGAATGATTTAATATGACAAAAAAAGCTTAATATACTTTTAGAAAATATATTTATGAAAAAATTAAACACCTATAAAATATTATTATTATGCACAGTTTTAGGATCCTTCTCCACTTTTTCAGCACTACAAGGGGCAGAAGTGATGACATTTTGTCTTGTGAGATACCCAGTGGATATGCCCTCTTGGACCTAAAAAGTGGGTGGGTCTTCATAATTTAGAAACAGGGACCATGCAGAAGATCCCATACTTGGCCTTTCTTTCCAGAGGTATCAATTCACAAGACAGACATTGCAATCACAGCATCAGCCAGCATAGGCAAACACAACAGATCTTTGGTGGGATCGGGGTTTAAACTCACTACCTTCTGATAATGAGAATAAACACCTCAACAAATCAAGATATTGCAGCCTCACTTCTTAAACATTTTTGAAGAGAATACTAGTATTTTTTCACTCACTTTCACAAATGAAAAAAGTTATATCATGATAAAACAAATTTACTATCTAAAAATAATTAATTTCTAAAATATATTTTTAAGAGTTTAATTTCAAAAGTATTTACAATAACATGTGATAAAGTTCAAAGAAACTATTTGTCTATAATATTTAAAAAATAAAAACAAGCTTGGCACAGAAGTAGAAAGCAGAGCATGCCAGATGATTTTGTGAAAATGTAAGATAAACATATACACTTGAATTATGCTAAGAAAAATTAGTTTTAATACTTAAAAAAATTAAGATAGAAAAAATTGAGTAATATGAAATGGAAATATTTTCATTTTTTAAAATTATACCAAGGAAATTATATACAGGTGTTTATCAAAATAATAACAATTACCTGTGAATAAAAGAAACATTTCAGAATGTGCTTCATAAGCATTAAAATATAATACCCACAAGTTTCTTTATAAATACAAATGTATATATTCTAGTAGTATGTGGTAGCTTTACTAAAGTTCTTTAAGACTTAAATTTTTTCAAAAAGTATAAAATGTCGGACCGCTCAGATTTTTAGAAGACAAAGTGTAGAGCCTGTCAAGCTGGAGCACAACTATGACCCAATGGTTGGTTGGTTGGGTTTTATGGCGCAAGGTCCAAAAAGGACAAGCTGTGCCACAACTATGACCTAAACATCTCAACTTTTAGGCGTTTTTAGAGATACACGGTCTAAAATAAAAGAAATACAAGCTTGACAAAGCATAAAGTGACTGGCAAAAGAAGCTCACGGAGAGACCAATGAGTATTGAAGCAGAATGTCTAAAAAGCAAACAATTGCTACAAAAGTGACCCCTGAGTTCAACAACATCTGGATTCTCCAATGTCAATAATTACGATTAGAAGGCACCTTAATAAGAAAAACAATTACAATAGAACAGCAATTCCATAACTACTTGTCCCTCATGTTAATGGCAAATGTCCACAATGGTGTCACATTAAAAAAACTAGTTGAATGATGTAAGTGGAAGTAAGTAATATGCTCTAACAAATCATCTTTCACACTTCTGCATGCAATAGAATGGGTGTACATTTGAAAGACGCATGCACAAACATATGATTGAAATCATCTCCTTCCAAGTATCAAGCAAATCTTTCCAAGCATTTGGAAGCGAATTTGTGATGATACAGGCAGCTATGCCATAATTTTCAGTAAAAAATTTCTATAAATGTAACCTTGATAGGTAGAATCACTCACAAGAAGTATCCAAATATTTTAGTCGATCAGTTCTATCCTGTTTCTTACAGCAGATGAAATGTTTCAGGATGATAATGTATCTATGCAGTGGGTTAAGGTTTGATGAACACAAAAGTTAAACAGCAACCTTACCCCCCCCCCACTCACAATCATGCAGCCACGATATAAATGAAGCATTTTGGTCTATATTAATGTGTTCCATACAGAATATCCTGAATTTCATCTCTCCCAGAACTTTTAAAATATTTTTATTAAGAAAGTGTGTGACAATATTCCTCTAAACATTATTCAACATTTATATGAATTGATTTCTAAGTGAATCCAAGTTGCATTACATGTCAAAGGCAGTTCCACGCAATACTAACATAAGATTCCTTATAAATCTAATGGTTGGTTGGTTAGGTTTTATTGGGCAAGATTCAAAAAGGACAAGTTGCACCAATTTATAAATCTAAGGGGTTACCTTAGATTTGTAAATATAGATATATTATCTTATGTTAGTATTAAGCATTATCAATTATAAAGATGTAATGATTAATATATTAAATAGAATAGTATTTCTTGAGCAAGAGATTTGTCAAACAGCAAAATATATTTCTTATGAAACCAAATATTTTATTTGTTTGCTTGACATTTCTTTTGTTATAGTAGCATTGTATGTGTGTATTGCAGCAAATAAAATTTCTGTATTTCAAAATATAACTTTAATTCTTACTTGATAGGGATCCACATTTCCTTCAGGTTGCACATTAAAATATTTACAAAAGATATCAGCAAGTGTAAAACTAGTATTTGGCACAGTTTCAGATAAATTCTCTCGTATTTCAGCTTCAGTCCACACACAAAATGCACCTTCTTTTTTCCTTCCTGAAGAATTGGATGGCAAAGAATCTGCATCTTCTGCACTGTAGAAGCCTCCATTCTATATGAAAATAAAATGATTTTAATAAGCAAAAAATATTAAATATATTATCAACAATAAATATAAGATATAATATAAAATTACAATAAATATAAAATTAGACTTAAATTTTAGCTGAAGTTCTTTTAAAATTCAAACATCAATTTTTAGAACTTAAAAAGTCAACATAATGTAAAACTTGAGTTAAATAGCAAATATTTCCCAATTTCTAGCATTTTAACAGAAAACTAGATTTTCATGTTCCAACGATTTGAGGAGAAAAAACTTGAAACATTATTCATAATATTTGTGCTTCATTTATTTTTTTCAACTATTGTAAAATTTTGATATTAAATTTTTATTGTCTTTAGGTATTGTATTATGCAATTGTAAAAAAATATTTGAATAAGCCATTCTCATTCAACTTGATTCTTTTCAGACTTCTTATTTAAACTCAATAGACTTCATTCTCTCCAGAAATGGATTCCTATAATAAATCCATTTGCAATATATTACATGTGTACTTTTTTGCATTCTTTCTCAATTCTGAGTAGATTTTAAGTGACCTTTTGCAATCCTAGACAGGTCTTCAATAAACTAAATTTTATTAATATTTATCTCACTAGATTAAAAAAAAGTAAGGAATGCCTTAATTTTCTGGAAATTCAATTAATTGCTTTTTTTAAAAAAACTACTTCACTTTAAGTATTATGTGTTATGCAAAGAAAAGTTATGATTCCTTAAAAGAATGGATTTGTAATATAAACAAAACTAACAAATTAAATATAGTAAAAATTTTCCTATAGTACAAATATTATATTAAATATAGAACTAAAATTATTGGGATGTTATAAAAGCAAAACTGTGACAAAAGAAAATATATGGCATTATAAAATTAATTTTATAAAAACCCTGGAAACTAATTATCAATCTTTGAAATTTATTGATATTAACAATAAGTATAAAAATATAATTAAAAAATATTTTAAAGAAATGCTTAATATTTAAACAACAGATTAATAAACCAACTATAATTTATGGATTAAAAAATAATTAATGTTTTATCATTATTAATAACCAGAATATCTTAATTTCTAATGTAAAATCAGTTAATGTAAGACTAATTTTATGAAATTTCTAACTATTATATGAAAAAATTGAAAGTCTACTGTCAGTATTTCCTCTTTTTTGTTTTTATAATTACTTAATGCATGAAATACACCATTATTATATTTAGGTATAAAAAATAGTTTAAAAAAAAGTCAATATATTATTTACTTAAATTATTTTCCATTACAAAAATCCAATAAAATATTAAAAACAATGCAATTTTTAAACTATAAAACATATCTATAGTATAATGAAAACTTTATTAAAGCATAGATTCAGAAAGCATTTATAATATTTGTCAGATCATTTGATAAATCTTCGTCACAAATTATTAACACCACTTACTACATTACGCAAATCTCTTGCTACATATTCTAATATATCAGTAGCAATATCAGCAAAGAACTCGTCTTTTGAGATTTGATATGCATCTAAATATGCTACAGCTAACTGTCCTTGATCATATAACATTTTTTCAAAATGTGGAACATGCCAGAATTGATCAGTAGAATATCGATGAAATCCCTAAAAAGAAAGAAGACAAAACACCTAGTTATTAGTTAAAAATATTTATAAGTAAAAAAACATGAGTGAATAATTAATAGTACATAAGTATTTTGAACTATCAAAAATATAATGAAATTGTTTAACTTAAATGCTTCACTTTAAGTTTTGCTTTAATTACCACATACATTTTACATTACATGAAATTTCAATATCTTTTAAAATTCAATAATTATTCAATTAAAATGTCGATCAATTAAGAAAACGCAAATAATTTGAAAACATCTGTTACTAACATGATATAATTTAAACTGAATCCTCAGAGAAATTTTGTCTACAAAAATTTGCTGAATTGCTATCACGAACAAAGAATAGATTTTATCATGCATGTACTATGCAGTTTACAGTCATTTTTAAGTGTTATAAGAAATATGTACATGAAGGTTTTGTAATATTATAAATATAAGAGAATAACTGCTAGGCAAAGTACTAGATATTCGTCAAAATATTGAAATATTCTGAATGTACAAATGTATTTGAATGTACAAAAATCTGAAAAATCTCTATAGATAAAGAATGATTTTTTAACAATAGAAAATAAAACAATTTTTGCAACAATAACCTGACCAAAATACTGTGTGATTGGCAATTAAAGTTTTTAAAATAAAACAGGTTATGAATATAATTCTATAATTTTCCAAAGAATATAAGCAAATATAGATGGCATATAGTTCAATTATATTAGTACAATATTTTGTAAAATGCTTAAATAAATGGAAAATTTGTTTAAAAAATAACATTTCTTATCATATTATATACTTAAAAAGAGCAAATAAGTATTTGTATTTTTTTAATTTTCAAAAATAATAAGATTTATACACAAATATTTTAATTTGTTTTGTGTTTATAAATTTCCTTCTAATTTTGGGTTTAAGTGCAGAAAAATTTATCTGAATTTGTAAATTCTTAAATAATTTGAATATTTCTGATGGCAATAATAAATGTTTGATATGAAAGTAGTTTTTATAAGATTATGTCATTGATAGTATTAGCTAAGGACTCTGATGAAATGCCATGAGTAATTGGCTAATACTTTTAATGAATAGATTATTTAATTAACAATCTACCCATTGAAAATATTAGCCAAGTACTCATGGCTATTCATCAGAGGCAAAGGCCTTCACAACATCAATGAAACACAAATTAGCTTCTGCATTTAATTTTTACAAAGAATGTTTCAGATTTTATGCTAGTCCCTTTTTCAATAATTAAACATGCTCTATGCCTTTAATTGGACATAAAATTTAGTGCAATAATTCAAAGTTTCTTAAGAAAATCATTTTAAGACAAGAATTAGAATTGCATTCATTTTTATTGAAAGATTTTTAGAATAGCTGCAGTTCTGAGATATGGATTTGAATTGACTAGTTTCAAGAATAAACTAGTTTTAGGACAGAAATATAAAAAACATCAGACATTTTCTATGTTTAATAAAATAGACAGAATAAATAAACTAGAATAAATGAAAAAAACTCATTTTCATTATCTTATTGAAGTATAAGAAAATGCAGTATAAACTCAGTTTATCAAACTTAAAATTTACAAGAATCATAGAATTGAAGAAAAATAACATTAATGAAATGAGATTTAGTCTGTATAATCGATACAGCAACAATACAACTAGAATAGAGAATATATTTTATCAAAATGACATCACTGAGATAAGTATTTTATGATTGGGGGAACAGCAAATTGCATCAGAAAAAATGATATAAAATTTGAAAAATACTATGAAAAATAAAGAAGAAAAATATTAGATAAATGTTTTGAAAAACTATTCATTTAATTACTCAAAAGAGAATCTCAGCAAAGCAATTCAAGTATGCCTAAAACAATATTAATCGCTAATAAAAAAAACTAATTTTTAATCAATTGTATACTGATCACTTTGTATACCACAGAAATTATACAAATTTAAGTTTCATATAGAAAATTCAAAAAAGAATAAATGTAAAATAATTTACAAAAAAACATCTTTTTATTTTATAAACAATTAATGATCTAGAAAATTAACAAAATACTTGTATGTAAACTATATGTGATGTTTTATTTCAAAATTTTTAAATTGTCATGTGTAAGTTGATTTTTCTTACAGGGCCATATAGAATAATTAATAAATCTAGGACAAAATATTTTTGCAAATGGGGGGGGGGGTAATCATGCATTAACTTATTACAGTAACATTTCAGAACATAAAGCTTTTGAATAGATATTTAGGTGGAATCTTGAAGTTATCTATACATTTAATTGTAATATGTATATCGAAACAAAAAAAGAAAGAGTGTAACAATCAAAAACAAACTTTAAAAATTTGTTACAATAAATTATATACTTTAGCAATGTGATCATGTATTCCTCCACGAGCCATCATTTTTAAAGTGTGTAATGCCATTTCTAGAGCTTCTTTACCATCTTTTGATTCAGGATTCATCGAATACATTCGAAACAGGAAGTTAAAAATAACTGAAAAATAATGTTTAATAATTTAATGAACAAATCTCTTACTTAACAAACATCATTTAAATCAGCAACTTCATAATTTTTAAATTCCAATATTCGCAGGAAATTTTTCTCTTATCCTTATAGTAAACAAAAAATCCAATACATAAATACTTAAAAAGTATAAATTATATTATTAATATTTTCAATCTTATATGTTACCAGGTAGAAATCTGAAAATTTCTAAGCACTAATATGAAATTCAAATGATATGATAATAATTTCTAAGCATCATTAATATGAAATTCAAAAGATGACTTTTTTTGGAGAATGTGTCATACCTAAATAAATAGTCCAAGTATATAATGTGATACTATTTTAAATATTTTGTGAAGTTTTATTACATAGTTAGAACCTAATAATGATTATTTTTCGAAAAAACTTTCAATAATTCTGCAAAAACCTTCATATTATTTTATATAATAATGAAGTGGATAAAACACAATGTAGTCCAAATACAATATGTAACACTTAATTGGTTCAAAATTCTAACTTTTTGATTGTCATTATAAATATTATTATGAATAGAAATTGTAGAAGCATAAATTCTACATATTATTCACAATTTATAATAAACCAAGATAATTCTTTATTAATAGAAATCAACAAGAATACAAATTACAAAAATAATTTAAAGAACAAAAAGTCATCACTAAGCAGCCAGTTTACATTGCCTTGACGACAACCAATCAACTAATTTCAATTAGTTGTTCATTATTAGTTCATTTAATGAGTTCTTTTAAAGTTAATTTGAAATATATATTATTCCTTTGAAACATAGAAAGGTTTCAAAAATAATAGAATTAATACAACAGATATGTACATATACGCACACAAAAAATCTTACACCATAAAAAAAAAATCAAAATTTTACACTAGGTCATCAAAAATTGGTAAACTGAAAATATTAGAAATACCTTTCTTATAGGTACCCATTGCAGTTTTTATTAAGACAACTCTCCCCTTTTTATCTCTTCTATAAATAATATTGCAAATTCTACTAATTTTCAAGATACACAATAGTAACCCATAAAAAAATTAAAAAACACCTAATGCTGCACAACGATTATAAGCCTACCATTTAAAGTTTTGTTGCAAATTGGCAGGGTAATCAAGAGACTACTTTTTCCAAAGATTTAGCACAATTTTCTAATTAGCTCTGTCCATGTGAAAAAAATGTTTGTTGGAATCTCAAACACATCCAATTGAGACATACATTCAAGTCTACCAATTAAATATGGCCAGATATCAAAGCTGAAAAATCATTCAGATCAGAGAACATAAGGATTAAAATGCAATTATTTACATATCACCTATTTGAGTAATGCATCATCTGTTAAGTCACTTAATATGCATTGAGATGTATAGACTTTGTAAGCCACTACAAAAATATGCAAGTGAAAATCTTTTTTTATAACACTTACTCTAAATTTCAAATTTTATCAAAAAAAAGATCACATAGATTTAATTTAGTTTTGGAAAATGGCTCTGATTCCCCATTATACTATCTTTAGACAACAGGTAGCATAATCTGATTGCTTTCTCTTGCATTTGCCTTAAAACATGTAACACAATTGTGGGTAGTGCCCTATGCCATATCTCTACCACTATAGACCCAATAATCTTGAATTACACTATGTAATAATGGTCCACATAAATTTCTTAGATAATACCTAAAAAAGCATTTCTGTCAGTTAGTGACCCTTTTGCAGCAGATTAGAGTATTTTTTTTATCAAAAGATAAATTAGAGTTCTTGAGTCAACTGCCAACACAAATAACAACTCTATGATCTAGAAAATAAACTACTCAGATTTGACTCTTTTACATGCATTTCACCTTCTAAAAGCTTTACCTCTTAAGAGAAATGTTGGAATCTATTCAGCACTTAAAATAAATTTCTTGTCTCTCTCTCTCTCTCTCCAGTTCACTTCTCTGAAAAGTTGCACCATTTAAACTTCACTTTTACAATTACCAATAAATCTAAACAGAAACTCAAATATTCTAATTAGCTTAAGATAAGAATTAAATAGAATCAAGAATAGAATTAAGTTGTTCTTAGCTTCATCCTGAGAAAATTTCTTCTATTTTCATGTGTATGTTTCATCATCACCGGTGACATTAAGATTTACTAAAGATTCATCAATAAGTTTGTTCTTACCAATTAATATTGAATCTCTTCATGAAAAAGGAGTGTTTTGTATTTGTTTTGCTAGATACCATGAGATTTGCAAAATTGTTCTTTGTGCTAACATTCCAAATCAATTTTTTAGATAACTCTCAGATGTTTGTCACTGTGGTTGCCACAAAATCCTTATGTGAACTAGGCGATAATCGAATCCATGCAAAAACTGTAGTAGAATCACATTACAGAAACATGTGATCAGTTTTAAGAGACAATGTAGAAATCACAAGTGCACCAAATTTTGACAAGAGATGTAATCCGCAGAAATCTAAATATGAAATGCTCAAAGGTTTGGCAACATCCATAATTTGCAGCACAGTAGTGAAACTTTATACTCGCCATATTGACTCATGGATTGTTGATAAAAGCACCAAAGCCACCTTCTCTGATATCACAAATTTCAATCAGGTGAATTTATTGAGCATCATTGATAAGAATTCGATGAGGAACATAAATCATGTGTAATGACAATAAACTTTGAGAAACGACTCCATATTCCATGCAATTCAGGTGGTTGTTCTTTTTCTCAGAACAATTTGTACAATCAAAACCTTTGAATAGTTTAACCTTGATAAGAGTCTGCCTTTGCAAACCCAGTAGATCAAATGGTCTTGAAATTTGTGAAAGGACAGATGTTTTTCTAAGCTCAAAAAATTTAAATGCTTTAGTTCATATTATTTCCTCATTGGTACAAGTTAAAACATGAAGAGTAAGAAAATAAGTTACAATAATAATTTAAAGAACAAGCAATAGATAAGCAATTACTCTACATTGCCTTAACTACCAACAATTCACTTCAGTTTCTTTTGAATGACTTGCAATTACATAAACAACCATGAATATCTTTAAATGGGAAAGTAATTACCGTATTTTCCTGTATATAATCCGTATTTTCCTGTAATAATTTTTTCACTTCACATAAACACATTTGACGCCATTGTTTTTATTTGCTTTCGCTATGGTTTTTAATTTAAAATCTGCTGTGTAACTTAAAACTTTTTGTTTCCATATAACGATATACATATTTGAATATTTTCAAAACGAAACAGCTCACGTCAAGGCAAATTGCAAAATGACGTCAGCGAATTTACTACCGCAAAATCTTTAAGAAGAACCAAATTCGTTTTTGAACGTAATTGCACAAAACCAATTATAGTTTAAATAACTCAGGTGTGTCCTGGTACCACCTGTTATTTATTTTATGAAACATAAAGAGTATTTCTATCAAAACTTTCTTGTAAACTTTTCTGATGGAGAATGTTTTTATCAGATAATCCGCGGCGGCGTATAATACGCACAACGAAATTCGGAATTTTTTTAACACATAATCCGCGGATTATATACAGGAAAATACGGTAAGTCTTCCAAAAATAATTCACTATTTATAAGATTAATCAGGGGCGGCGCTAGGGGTGGGCAAGCCGGGCCCCTGCCCGGGGCGGCAACCTTAGGGGACAGCAAATTGGCCCTAAAATTAAATTTCTCAAACTTTTAAACATTTTCTCTTTCTAAAATAATTGAGTTTTGACCCATGATATACTAAACTTTTTTGTTTATAATGAATCATATTTTTATGCATTAAGATATTTGGAATCAAACCCCTAACACCCTGTATATATACAGGGTGTTTCTTAACATTCAGCAAAAATTTGTTTCGAAGATACAGAGCAAACAAAATTTTTGACAATATAACAACATTTTATCACCAAAAATTACAGGTAAAGTTTTTTAATCTACAAGAACTGCTGAAAATAATGACCTCCAGCTAGAATAAGAATGCAAGAAATTTAATGATTTTAAAATTTATAAATGGATTTGACGAAAACTATGTTCGCCCTGTATCTTCGAAACAAAGCGGGTTCACAAAAATTATCAAAGGACAAAATATTCTTAGAATAATAGTCCAGGGAACAAACCCTTGAATTTTTGGCGTATGCTTAATAAACACCCTGTATATATTAATAATGTATGAACTTTTAACTGTTTGAAATGTCAAAATATTTGAAATGCAAGAAAACTCACAAGCATAAGAAATTCCCACTTAAAAACAGCTTAAAACTTAAAGAAATAATTTTTTTATTATAATTTAATCAAAGGGACACTATAATAGAATTTTTAACCATGTGTCTTAATTTGTCGAAACATGTATAAAAACTTCAACATTGTTGATGATTGCAATTTTTTTACTCGTTTTATTTTACTATTAATCGTGGAAAGGGTTTAGGTTATCTCTTTTAATTTTTGCTATAAAGCGGCGGCATTTTACCTCTTTGCCCGGGGCGGCGAAGCTGCTAGCGCCGGCCCTAGATTAATGAAAGTGCAATGAAGAGCAAGATATAAGGATTCTACAAATACCAATGAAATGGAATTCTCCTGAAATTATATATCAACTAACATTAGAATAAATTATGAATTATTCCATAATTTTGTAATATTAAACTAAGCAGATAAAATCTTGAAGTTTCAATGATTTTAATGCTAAAAATATGTAATATAGCTTCTACTCATAAATCTGCATTCTAGCTATAATTGAATCTAAGAGCGTTTTTTGCCAAGCATAGTTACCATTTATCATTCCAATTATACATTTAATCATTGAAACTAAAAAGTAATACATACCTAGATGCAAATATAAAGAATTAAGCACAATAGCCAAGATTTGTAATTAAATACAACATTTTATAATTATGTAGTTCAAGTCTATCAACACCTAATCTAGCACCATCTTTACATCACACAAGCATAGATGGTGAATATAGTGTTCAACAAATTTTGACCTACAAGTTTTCTCTGGTAAAGGATGATAAAACAAGATTGATTCTTATACCAATTAGATTCCTACAATTTTTATTTATAAGTTAAATGCTGAGGAAGTATATTGTTAACATTTCATATACTACTTACAAACAGAGATAAAGTGTCAACATATAAGAGTCAGAAAAAAATATAAACTTAATATGCAGACGTTTATGATGTATGTACATTTACAAATAATAACATATTTAAAATTTAAGATAAAACTGCACAAATAAATTAGATAAAGATACACGAAAGACATATGTAAAAATTTTCTTCATGGTGTAAAATTCTTAGGTTTTCATTGAATTTTCAAAATTATTTTCCCTGAATAAAATATACATTATAATAGAAACGTTTGAACTATTTTTCTGGCTTGTTTGCTTTTGTTAGAATACTAATAATACATTAATTTAAAATGTAAATAATGATATATAGATCAAAACAGCTAAATTTTTAAAAACATTATATTGCCATGCTTCTGTCATTAAGGTAAATATTGCAAATATTGGCTTGAATACTTTTTGAAATTGAATTAGAATTAAATATAAACAGTACTACACTTTGAATAATTTTTTTTTCCATAAACAATTTAAAATAAAGATTTTAATAAGTCTATTTCTTAGCAGAAAATGATAGAGAACAACATGTCTGTGTTGTTTTTAAAAGATAAAATGAATGTAAAATCATTATTGCTTTTCATATTTTACTATACCAGTTCTAAAAAAAAAGTAAAAGAAATTTTTTAAGTAATATTATTCATTACTATTATTACACTACAATATTACAAAAATTTGTTATTGTGAAATATAACACACATTTGCTTTTATTAAAAAAATAAATTCAATGAAAATGTTATCTGTAAACTCAAAAATTAAGTAAATAAAATATTTTACCCGGTTGAGGAAATTTTGGAGCACTCCCAAATCCTCCATATTCTTTATCATACGTATGAAGTAATTCCAAATAGCAATTTTTTATACACTCGAGACTAGGTGGCATCTTCCCAGATTCAGAAAAAGCTTTTAAGCTCATTGATTGGGTAATTATTTCCAAAATTCTACTGCCTTGATCCATAACTTTATCTCTATTTACTTGCCACTAAATATTAATAAAGTAAATGCAATTATGAAAAGAACTTTACAAAAAATATGTATGAGATGAGAGTATTAATAAATGGTATTAAATAATCTTATTTTTATGGGCTTTACAGTTGAAATAATTTACAACAAAAAATAATGTACATAGCAAATTTATTCAATAATACATTTTATATAAAAGGGTAACATTTTTTCTTATAAATTAAATTGTAATGAGGGAACTTAAAGATCCAAAGACATGCTCTATAGAAAATATAATTTAACTTAAACCATTTCATATTTTTTGTATTTATTATCATAAAATAGATTAAATTTTATAGGTGGTTGAGGCAATTTTAGAAACAAATGTAATTTTTATAGAAACTTTTCACCAGCATTGCACAGATCAATTCATTATCCTTTTCACAAAATACAATGGATGTTATAGGATCAAGAAGTAGAGTTTCAGAGACATTGATGGTATTTGGATAGTAAAATTAAGTTTATTGTGGTTGGTTGGTTGGGTTTAACGACACAAAGTCTAATAAGGGCAAACTGTGCTAAGTTTATTGTGAATATTAAATTTAGAAATAATAGTATTGATTAGAGAGATAACAGTTAATTTGCTTACTGGATAAGAAATCTCAGTTTAAAATTATAAAAATGGTTTTTCCTAAAACATTGGTTTCAAGCTTTGCTGCTTATTTCCAGAAATAAAGAAGCAAAGCTTGAAGTTCATGGTTAAGTACTCATTAAATAATTTAAATATTGCTTATTAAAAATTTTCAATATAAAAATGGATGCAATTAATTACATTTAAAATATTCTCTAAGTTTTTCATATTTTTCAAATGTATTTTGCCTACTAATAAAAATAATCTAAGATGACCATAAAAGAAATTTGGGGAAAAAAAACCAAATATATTAATATAAATATTAGATTAAAAGCTCAAAAAAATAAACAAATTAGTAAATTAATTATTTTAAATATATTTAATTAATAAAAGATGGTAGGTATGATTATTGTAATCAGTTTCTAATAGCTTATTTCTGCCACCGAAGTCACTAAATACTATTAAAGGTTTTTAATTTTTGAACAAATCAAATGTGAAGTGAGATTTTATTCTTTTCTGTTACAATATCATATAAGTACATGGACTCTTCATTATATAGAATTTTTAACAAGAATAGGTGCTCAATGGTTATTTTGTACATGAGAACTGAATAAACATTGACTTATAGTTTAAAGAAAATAACAAACCATTATGAGCAAAGATTAAAGCAAAATTCAAACCCACAAACTATTGAACTGAAGGCAAATCTGCAAACTATTTGCGTAAAAATTTCTGTAACTATGTAAAACTTATAAGCAATAAGAAACATGGATTATTTTCAAATGTCATGTTAGATGAGTTTATAAAGTATATAAAAATAGAGCAATGGTAAAGCAAATATTACAGTTGCTGGTACTTACGTATTAGCGTTAGTGTAGTTTTTTAAGCCTAACAAATTTCAAAAACATTTTCTTATAATTACAAAAAAATTTTTTGAGCTATCAGTAAATTTTTCATAATTAGAAAATATTTTTAATTTTAAGTTACACGTTAATTCTACTTAAATTTTGGAGCAAATATGGCTATGATGACACTAATACATAAGCACCCAGTTTCTTCTACCCTTTAATGACAACTATCATGTAAGTTATATAAGCATTTTGTTATTATCAAAAAATTAAGCTAATACGTTAAATGTAAAATGACTGTTATAATAATCATTAACATAATGTTTTAAAGTAAATATAGACAGTGATGATTTTCAAATATTTTGCACAATATTAAATATTTAAATTACTGTCTTACTTTTAATTCAATTCACTCTTAAATTTTCAGATTTGGATAATTAACAAGGGTTAAAGTTGAGGAAAGTAAATAACTCAATATGAGAAATATTAATATCTTTTAATAATGTGTTTCTCATATTGGAGAAATACAATATTAATATCTTTTCTATTCTCAAATATTTGTGTTAAAATATGCCAAACTTTCTAAATAACTTGGCAAATACAAACTTTGCATTGAAAATAAGCATTATAAAATAGTATAAGAAATAGCAGCAATGTGTAATTTTATAAAATGAATAATCAAATATTTCTTAAAATTAGGAACAATTTTTTCTATTTTAATTTTAATAATAAAGTAATTTTTTAAACTAAAAATTAAATTTTTCAAAAGAAATTTTATGATTTTATGAAATTTTATGACGTTAGAAAGTTATGATGTGAGAAAGTTTATGATATTAACTTTTTAAATAACTTTTTAATTCTATTTAAAAATAACAAAACATTAAAATTCTCTTAAAGTAGAACTCTATTATATAAAAGAAAATAGATTTTTACTTGCTGAGCAATGTGAGTCAATATAGTTTTAAATCCTGGTTGTCCATAATAACGGTCATCTGGAGGAAAGTAAGTGCCACCCAAAATTGGTTTTAAATCAGGAGTCAACCAAACACTCATTGGCCATCCCCCGCCTCCAGTTGTAGACTAGAATAAAAATATTTTAAGTAAATTAAATTATATTTATTTAAATAAATTAAATGAAAAATTAAAATTATCAATCATTCCAAATTCAATATGTAAAAATTTTCAAGTTATAAAAGAATAGGATAACAAATTATCATAACGAATTTCATGAAGTTCAAGGAAATTCATAAAATCATTTTCTCCTTAAAGTTTGAGATATTGTTTTAACAAGACAAACATACTGTTTTACAATGCTCATACATGGACAAAATGCTCGCACAAGGATCAATAAATAACAAAAAACATATATAAAGTCCATAGGGGTTTAAAAAAACTTAAAATGGCAAAAAATTGAAAATGAATAATAATGTTTTTAAAATATTGTAATGAAAACAAAATTATATATTAATATTTAATTCTATTATATGATAATTTTTATTATATATGATTAAAAAATATATTTTGAAAAATTAATTTATAATTTGAAATTAATTTAAAATAATTAAGATGCATTAGAAGTTGCAGGAGCATAATTTTATTTAAACTGACTTAAATTTTTTTTACTAATTAAGTTCAGTAATAAAAATGGCAATATTTAGTAATAAATATTTAATAACACATCTTACAAATTTCTGGTACTTCAAAATGCATTATAAAATTAATTAAAAGATACATTATTTACATAATAGAATGTTCAAATCTTTAAAATCAAGGTCATAATGGCCTAATTAGTTAGAGCGCTCGCTCTTATTATTAGAAGGAAGTGAGGTCATAATATTAACTCAATTGAAGATTAGTCATGTTTGCTAATGGCAGCTGTAGGACGTTAAATATGTCATGTCCTCCATGTGAAATGATAACTCAAGTAATTTGTAATACAAATTAATGCTTTTTTAAAAACATAGCAATTTTTCTATTAAAAAAAAAATAGTTTATCTGTACATTTTTTAAAAATGTTAAAATTTGATGTTTTTTCCTTAAGTTTTACTGTTTTCATATATTTATGTTAATGTCTAGAATTAAGGATTGCTACATTGAAGAACAATTTCACTGAGAAAACAGTTTTCCTTAAACAGAAAAAAATTGTAATTAGTTTCGTCTTCTAGAGAAGCTTTATAATTTTGGAATTAACTATGATGCTTGTTTTTAAAGTTCTCATTTTGCAAATATCACTGAATTGTGTTAGTGCAGTCTTACATAATTAACATTGTTCTGTCATTATTCATAACAATATTCATAATATGACAATTGATTATCAATCTAAGGTCTAGAAAATATAGCCCTAACAGTTTCCACTAAAAGATTTAAAAATTTATATTTTAGAACTCAATCTGGAATAATTTTAAAGTTTTAAAATCAACAGTGTCAAACATTTCAGCTTTATTTTCAATGTATGATTTCACATAATCCCTTTCATTTATTATTTCATGTACTGCTTAATTTCTGATGTTTTAAACAACCCTATTCTTCAAATGCAAGATTTGTATTAAATTTATAGAAACTGATAAGCTTATATATTTGTTTCTGCAGTTTGAATCAAATGGAAAAATAAATTAAAGATCTATTGTTCTGAGGCAAATTTTCAATAATGTATGCAGTTATATCCTAATTAGCTATCTAGAGACTGGTACAGTAATTTTATTCATGAATATAGTTTATTCAACTTAGGGACTTTGATAAGCATATATATCTATAAATTTACCACAATATGGTTTAGAAAATCTCTAAGAGGGCATTTTTGAAATCAAACAAAAAAATGATATTAAGAATTCATGCACTGCCTAAGTTTTAGACAAAAAAGAAGTTTAACAAAACTTATAATGTAAAATGCAGTATAGAAAAATAGAATTTTTGATTTGAAATTGATGAGAATTTTTGATTGAAATTTCACTAATTTACTAAATTGTGGTACAATATTTTGTACTAATTTAAAAGAAAACCTTTTTCTCATTGACCAAATAATATTAAAATGGCATATATATTCTAGACTACTTAAAAAGATTTCTTTTTCTTTCCAGGTCCTAAAATTTCCTTTTATACATTTTATTCAAATATATTTCATTCTGAAATTTTTTTCAAGAGATAAAAATCTCATATTAAATCAACATATCATTTAATTTATGAAATCCTTTGCATATAAAAATATCTGTAAGAAAGTATTTTCAATAAATCTAAAAATTAAATTTGCATAAAAATTCAAAAGTTGCTTGAATGAAATGTAATTTAAGTTTTCAATTCAACACTCAAATACTATCCTAATTATTTCCTTAAAAATCTAAAAGCAAAGCTTTGAAGAATAATACACAATGTATGTACCCATCTATTATCAAAACAAGACATCTTCTCCACAGTAAAATTCAATGCTGTTTTCTAATATAAACATAATTAGGTAAATATTGAATAAACAGTTTATTACCATACAAATATTGAGTGCATTTTTTTCATTTCTTTTATTCATATACATACTTTTTTTTTTTTTTTTTTTTTTGAAGTTTGTAAATTTTCCCTAAAGGGAACAAAATATGCAGTAATCAATTTAATTTCATCAAAAACTTTAAACAAATTATTGAATATTGTTTCATCCATGTTATGTGGAGTTTCAATAGTTAATAAAAAATTTTATTCAGTTATTCAATTTTACTAAATATTCCCTTAATCTTTTACCCACAACACATGAAATTATATATATAGCCCAAGTTTTTCCATCTTTAGTCTAAATAAAGTTAATTTACTATCAAATCTCTGCATAAACTCAAGAATTTTTAGAACTAAGCTAAAAGTGTTCCCATTAGAAAATGCAGTGATAATGTTTAAGGGCTTGATCACATACAAAAAATTTTCAGATTTCTAAAGGTGAGGCCACAACTTATCTAATCTCAGTAGTACCCAGATTGTGTGATGAGAATAAATCTTGTTCTAATGGCCATTAAATTTCAGATAATGATTGTTTCATCTGAAATACTTTTTCATATTAATTTAAAAGAAATTCTGTACTTACATAAAAAAAATTAAGGCATCATTTTTAATAGAAATTTCAACTTAAAAATTTCTAAGACTACTTGTCCCCATGATGGAAAAATATAGGTCCTATCATGGACTAATTCTTATAAAAATAGAATAGACTAATTCTTATAAAATCAAGGCAAATTGACTCTTGTTATTGAAATAAAATCTACAAGTTGAATCAAGGCAATTACAGAATGAAATAAAAATATTTTAAATAATTTGATAAATTTAGTTTGAACATTGATATTAATAGAGTGCAATAAATAAAATATTTTAGAAAACTTTTTATGAATTTCAATTGAAAAAATATTCTATTCTAAGTAAATAAAACAATCTTTCTCCAAGCAGTTTATTTTCCTTAGATGCTTGACTACACCATCAATAGTCATTTCTTATATCAGTTTAGGAGAGTATATAAGCTCTATCTTCTTATTCCATGGCCTTGTCCATATACTATGTGGGAATCAGCTCTAAGAATGGTTTAACTGAAGATCAGAGTGTAAGTTGTACAGCTAATTATGGAAATAATTATATCAATGCCAAAAAGTTATCTACTTCATTTGGAATCAGTCAGAAATTAATAAAAATCAAAAATGCTTGAAAATAGTATGAAAAGTGTGTTTATTTCCATTAAACACGTTTTTAGTGTTTCTAAAATCAGTATTTACATACATTTTGAGAAAGAAAAAACTCAATTCACTTTGCACTATACATAATCAGAAATTTACATTAAATCATAGAATTCACAAAGTTATCTTAGGTATAGAAGTCGCTTCCTAATATAAAATAGTATTAAAAACTTTGTGATCATCTTTCTAAGATGGCTAACTTTTATCATTGAAATAACAAAAGTTTATTTTAATATATAAGAGAAAGCTTCTTTCCCGAAATTATGAAGTATGTGCATGTCCATGTGTGTGTATATATATATTATACACCACATAGCTTCTGAGATGTATCATGTTGTGAAAAACTAATATTTAATAATTATTTTTAAAAAATACAGTATTTCATGATATGTTTTATGAAGATGTTTTTGATGTCAAATAAAGCCTAGTATTTTTAAACATAGATATTTGCAGAAAATACAGATATGTTAACAAAAAAGAAAAAACTTTTGTTATACTTTACATAGCTTATTACTCATTGTGAATGTGATATATTAATGATAAATGGCATGGTTTACTTTGTGTCATAATTTGTGAGTACAGCAAATGAATTTTTTCTGGCTTTGTAAGTATAATAGTAAATACTAAATGAAATAAATTGGCAGAAATAAAAATGTTTTTAAAAAATAAATGGATGAAAAAATTGAAAGATTTTTATTAAGAATTAAACATCAAAATTATTCACATAGTATATAGCAATATTATTAGTAAAAAAAAAAAGAGTACAATTTCATTTCATCAATGCAAATCGCACTGTATTGACATTTTTAATAACAATGCACACAAAACATTTCAATTAAAATAATAACTGTTGGTTGAAAAAAAATTTATTTTGAAGACATAAATATTTTTTCATTATTTAAAATGTTTAAAAAAAGTAACAAATTAAAAATAATAACGGTTAAAGCCGCAATTTGTGATATATTGTTCCAGTTGGTGTAATAGCAATTGGTGACTTAATAAACTGTGCTGGTGAAATGGAAAAGTGCCTAAAACTGAATGCAATATTAAATTTCTTATTAACAATATAAATCAGAATATTACAATTCAATGCTTAAGAAAATTATAAAGTTTGAATACTTCAAATCAAAACTGAAAAAATATATTTTTTTTTCAACACATGAAATAAATATACAAAAGGAAAGTAAACTTGATTATATTTGAAGGCGAGTTTCCTAAGTTATACATATTTGGAAGACAGCTGAGTTGAATGCACTTTAAAAATAAGCAGGTGAAAATGTTTTAAAAGTTGAAAATTTCTTATCAAGAGTTATTAATGTAGATGTTTATTTACTTTCATGAAAAAAGCTCCTAGATACAGGTTTTTATGAAAATAATGGAAACACCTGTATATAAAAGTGACGTTTTTTAATGTGCTTCATAAGCATTAAAATGGTAACCGTAATGGTAAAATGGTAACCATAATGGTAAATATATATAATCTGATACAATGGGATAGCTTTATTGAAATTTTGTATTATTCTTGGATTTTTTTCAAAAGCCTAAAATGTCAGATCATTCAAATTTTTGAAAAAGTTAAATTGTAGGAGCCCATCTAGATGGAGCAAGTGTGAATGAAATATTACAATTTTTAGGCATTTTTATAGATATGATATCTAAAGTCTAACTGCTATGTGCATTTAGAATTTAGTTTTTTGCTTTTTAGGCATTACAATCCACTTTGATACCTGCCAGTCTCTTACTGTCTTCTGCTTTGCTTTTTTTTGGTATGCTGTGTGTAATAAAGGATTCTACATAAATTTAAGGTGATTCTATTATTTTGATAACCACTTTAAGTTTAGAATTATTGAAAGTTATTTTAAATCAATTTTAGGGCAATTAATATAAATAATTTTAGGCGAAAATTTGTCAAAAATACAAGTTTCTCAAGAAGAGATTCCAGTATCAAAGAGAAAATAATAATTTCCCTGTATTTATCAGGATTTTTATATAAAAATTTTCTTTTTAAAAATCAAATTTTGGGAATTTTTAAGAGTTTTTTGCTTTTGTTTTTTTTAGCTTGTATTCATGATCACAATAAAAAATTTAACTGTGGAAGAATTTAACATGTTTTCATTTATTTATTTAGCTTATGGTCATAATTACCTATCAAATTAAGTTTCAAATAAAATAAATATATTATATTTTCTATCACTTTAATTTATAAATTTGAATCACATTGATATTTTTTCATTAACAATCTTTATAAAAATATACTAGAGATAGAAATATAGTAGTGAAAATACTTAACTTATATTATATTAAAATAAAAAGATATTTCATGTATATAATACAAAACTCAAATGCATCAATAAGATTTTAAAAGAAAAAATAATTAACAGCAAGAATTTTTATTGCCATAAAAACATATAACTCACTTGCACAAATGTCATATATACTTTATCTACATCAGGTCTTTCCTCTCTATCTACTTTTATATTTACAAAATTTTCGTTCATCACTTTAGCAATTTCTTCATTCTCAAAAGATTCTCTTTCCATAACATGACACCAGTGACATGTAGAGTAACCCACTAAAAAACAATAATATAAGCATTTCAAATTCCCATTAAGCACATAAATAAGTATTTTTAAATTAATATAAACAAGTATAATATTAATATAAATAAGTATTTACAAACCAGATAAGAAAATCATTTTATCTTCTTCTAATGCTTTTTGGAAAGCTTTGTTACCCCAAGGATACCTATATAAAAATTTTCAAAACATAAATTCTTGCCAAGTATATAATGAATTAAGCTCATTTACTTAAATACTTTTGGAATGGAATAAAATTCAATCCAGAAACTTTTAAGCTTTCATTTACATGAATAATGTAACAAAATGAATAGCTCTGAAAGAATGAAATAATTACAATAAATATAATCGATTAAGGAGGCTAGCTTTAATTAAATTAAAGACTGAAATGATTGCAGTCCCAAGAACAAAAATCTTATATAAATAATGTTTGGTTCTTACATTGAGAATAAAATAAAATGCACAATGTTCCTTTCTTTCATAGAATTAAAAAATATTAATATGCATCACAAAAAACATATATAAAGCCAGTAATAAAATTCCTCTTCAAAGCAGAGGCATAAAATAAAGGGTGAAAAGAGGAGTTAGGTACTGGTTAAGCATATTACTACATTTCAAATCTAGTTTTAAAGTTATCCATCTGAATTTTTATCGGAGTTAGGGAACAAATATATGCTAAATAAAGATAACAGTTTCACTTTTCAATTCTATCATACTGGTATTTTTTAACTATAAGTAAAAAATTTCTCTGTTGCAGTTGGCTTTTCTAGAATATTTCTAACCTTTCCAAAAATATATTTTTGGACATAACATTAATCAATGTGGACTTTAATTTGTATACTTGATTATTTGTTGAAATGGAGACTGACTTTTAGATGAAATTTACAACCTTATAATTGATTTCTAACTATTTTGTAAGCCTCGTTAACTTTTTGTTTCCATTGCAACAATTGTGTATTTTATAAAATGAATTTTTCTAGAAATGCTTCAGCAACAATGATTTATTTACATGACTTACTTTTTTCTTATAATCAAATATCTCAGTAATTACTTTTACTCAGTTGACTTCATCTTTTAAATTCAATCATTGATTTATTTACATAAATTATTTTTTTAGCAGAATCATGTAAATGAAAAAATAAAATGTTCTTTAAAAAAAATTTTTAAGTACTGCATAAAAAAATAAATGTGAAAGATTTTTAAATTGGAATGTCTGCATACAAGACTATTTTCCTAGAAAAACTTCCACCAGGATCTTCATTGTATAAAGAGATCATTTTTCCCTACACTTCATCATCAGCTATCAAGTATAATAATAAACTATTGGGCTTCAAACTTGCCTTTCTATAGAAATAATTTATCTAAATTAGGTTTTTGATTTCTTGTGCTTTTTCATTGATTTTCAATGCAAATTTATTATAAAATTAATTTTTTTCTCTCAAAATTAAACTAATCTTCCCACAATTAAATCTTTTTTTCAATTTTTTTTATAAAGTAGAAGTATTAAATATAACATAATTTATCCCGGTTAATTTCACTACAAATTTTTGTTTCATATAAATCATAAAAAAACTTATTTTTCTGAAGTCCAAAAATTTAAAATTATATTTTTCTCTAACTAAAAATGATCACTATATGAAATGTTAATACAATAATTTTATTTATGTGGATTTATTTTATTAATGTTTAAATATATAAAATTTGAATTAAATAAGAGCTTTATTTTAAGAACTAATAAAATAAATATTTTCTAAGTAATTTATGC
>JAPDSC010110519.1:0-28081 GCA_026290005.1 Latrodectus geometricus | reverse complement strand
TGTAGATTATATTATTAATTCTGAAAATATAAAGTATAGGAATTTCTCTCAAAATTTGAGTCGTGACTTTTTGATGAGTCATAAGGAAGATTTTAACGGATTGAGAAAATTTTTTCAATAGAAGTTTTTAATTTACTGTTTTAAAACGGAAAAAGAAAAAAATGTAAGAAAAAAAGAAAATTTAAAAATTCAATGTGAGAAATGTTTATTATGAATAAATGGTAATTAAAGTGCTGGAAAAATGTTCTACGTTTTTACTGCAATTACGTTCATTTTCAAACTGATTACATCACGCCTACTAATTTTTATCATAATAATCTCATTTAATATACACTATCAATGATCATTCAATCAAATTATTTGATTTTATTTTCGTTTTTTACACGAATTTGTTATATTTAAAGGGAGACTTGTCATTTTTAGTGCAAAATTATTTCCAGGAAAATTCTTAAATCATAAGATGCTTTGTCCATTTCCATAAAAAAAAAAAATAATAATAATAATAATAATAATAATAAAAAAAAAAACCCATATGCTTGGGAATGACTATGAAAAGTCTCCCTTTCCCCATGAATTTCTTAATTTTCGCTCAGCAAATTAAGGTGAAAATTGCTCAACAAACATTTCTATTGTTTAGTGTTGATATAAACATATCTCATTCTTCCATAGTGAAAGGAATTTGCCGGTCTTATCAATGTATCCTTACTGATTCATTGTGAAATGTTGTATCAAGAAGAAAAATACCTTATTCTCGGTGCAGTTATGGTTTGTAAAATATTTATATCAATTATTCTTTTAGTTTGCTATTATTTAATTCAACAAATTTGAAATTTTAGAGCTAATTTAGAAAATCAGGAGATACGTTATTATAAAAATTGTTATAATTTTACCTTTTATTATTTTGATATTGTAACTGATGTTAAATTTTTATTTATTGCATTTAAATATTTATTTTATAAAGGATTATTATTTTATGTGTAAAATTTATATTAAATTAGGAGCTTTGTATGAATAAAGTAAATTAAAAACTCTTATAATTAAATGAAGACTTTTAATTGTAAAACTTATTGTGTTGACTCATGATTAAAAATTAGCCTGACGCAAAAATACTTAAAGAACATTAAAAAAACTATTAGTTTCACTTAATAATCGTCTCAACGATGAAGAGCGTATTTTGATTAAAATTTTTGTGTGTCCCAATAAAAATTTGTAAAAAGTTTTCCTTTTCATTATGAACTTCAATTAATATGTTGACTCATAAGAATTTATTGCTTCGTGTAATATATGAAGGTTAGTGACTTAGTCAAAATAAATATTCTTATGTACTACTAAATTTAAAGAATTTGCATTTTTATAATTTGATGATATTTTATTTTGACATTCAAGGTGAAATATGAAAAAATGGAAATGGTCATATGAAAAATTAACTATGGAAAACAAAAAAGAAGACCCGGCTGCTGTGGCAGAAGAGCAACAACCACTTATGAACAAAATTCGTATCTTGAAAAATCTCATCATCGTGTGCTTGGGTTTCCTCTTTCTTTTTAGTGCTTACCAGGGAATGGCGAACTTGCAAAGCACTCTTCATATCGATGGTAATTTGGGAGTGGTTTCACAAAGTGTCATCTATGCGGCCATGATCGCGTCTTCCTTGTTTCTACCAAAACTCGTCATCAGAAAATTCGGCTGCAAAGTCACTTTGGTGATATGTTCTCTGTTTTATGCCCCATACATTGCTGTGAATTTGTATCCGAGCCTGGTGACATTTGTTCCTACAGCCATTGCTCTAGGCCTAGCTGCTCCAGCTCTGTGGTCTGCAAAGTGCACCTACTTGAACGAAATTAGCGTCCTGTACGCGAAACAAAGTTCTGATTCGGCTGATTTAATTACTTCTCGATTCTTTGGTATGTTCTTCATGATCTTCCAAAGTACTCAAATATGGGGAAACTTAGTATCTTACTACGTTCTACGACCGTCAGGAGCAGACAAAAACAATTCATCTTTGGCAAATAACCACACTGTCACCTGTGGAGTGGATTTTTGCTTTGGGACAAGTGATGACTTAAAACCACCAAGTGAAAGCAAGAAACAAATTTTGGTTGGGGTGTACCTACTATGTGTCCTGTTAGCAGCTTTAACAATGGGATTATTTTTGGATTCTTACAAAAGAAAGAAAAGTGATGACTTTGAAAGTATATTTTCTAAAATATTAGCCACACTGAGACACCTGAAGAAAATAGATCAGTTACTATTGTTACCAATATCTATTTTTAGTGGCCTTGAACAAGGTTTTATACTTGGAGATTACACCAAAGTAAGTTAATTTTTAATGCAAACTTGAATTATTATGCATTTATTAAATTAAAGTTTGAAATTTATAAAATTGCTAATGTCCTACGCAAATTCAAAATTATTTAATGTTTTACGAATATTGTTTTAGAAATAGAATGTTTACCAAACTAAATATGGCTAATATATATATATGATATATATATACATGTGTGTGTGTGTGTTATTAACGTTATTTCAATGTAAAAGTCCAACCTAAAAGCACAAAACATTACGATCTCATAGAAATAAGCATGTATTTGTAATCTAGAAAATTGTAAAATTATATCAATTTATTTTTATTTGAATACAAGTTAAATTAAAAATATTTATGCATGCAAATATATTAGTTTTTTTTATTCCATAAATAAGCCAAGTCTAATAGTTTTATGCTTGGGCCGTGCTTCTAAATTACAACGACCCTCTTTCGGGGCTTCAATGGCACACCCACTGGGTACTCCATTAAATAAGGTGCCATTACTTTCGTTTCTTTTAATGCTGAAAGCTGGAAATCATAGTAGCCAGGCATTATATAACAAAGTTCTAATATGATTGTTACTTTTCACTTTATTACTTGCATTGAAAGGAAATGTTAAAGAAAATATTCATGGTATTTTATTCTGTTGAACTATGAATAATATATATTTATATTTCCTCTCCCCCTTGTTTGCTTCATTTTTAATAATTTTTAGTTATTATGAATAGAACGGAGAAAAGAGATGTATGTATATAACAGATTTTTTTTTATTGTTGAATAATTTTACCAAAAATAATTTCATATAAAAAGACATTATATTGATATTTTTGCACATTTTCGGTTACCTTTATATTACCTGTCAAACTTCGAAAATCGTTAATGTATACATTATGTATTTAATCTGCAGATTATCAAATTAAGTTAATATGCTGAAAGTTTCATTTTTTATATAATATACTCATTAGCAGCTTCTTTAAGGGTAAAATTTAAAAGATTTCTGAGAATTTGATTTTATAAACAAATTTGATGATTGTTTGATTGTAGTAATTTGATACTTCAAGTATCGAAAAATAAATTAATAGTATTTTAATTTCCTTTAATTTTTAAATAATTTGATTACTTTTATTGTAAAATAATTGATTCATACACATTAAAGATTCTATAAATTAATTTTTGTTTGATTATATTACTTGACTTTGTTGGTATGAAAAGTAAATAATATATTAATTTAAGAATGTTATTAATTCTCTTCTATAACTATCTTTTCTCTTAGTCTTTTCTCTTATGAGAAGTAATATCTAAGCATTTTTCATTCTTAAAGTAGTTAATAATAAGTAGCAGAAAGTGAGCTTCAATAATTAACTCATGATGGAAGTTTTAAATATCATTTCGAAATATCGCAACGTTCATAAGATAAACATGTTGATATGTTAAAATTATCTTAATCTAGTCATATGAAATCATAAATGCAAAAACTGTTTTTATTAATCAGTCATTAACTAAATGAAAAGTGTCATAGATCAGATGCTGACTATCTCATTAGAAATATGTCATTCAGACCTGTAAAGTCACAATACAGTCATAATGTATAATAAATATGATATTGTATACTAGGATGTTCTTTATGATCATTCAGTATTATAGTGATCATAATTATGCGAGAGAGCAGAATTGAGCATCGTAGAGCAGGATGTTCCATAAAATTTTGTATCAAATTGCAATCAAAAGAGCAGGACTGGAAGATGTGGATGAGCTACAGCGAAATAATAGTTGCATCGCGATCATAGCATTGTTTTAAATCTTTTTTATTTGGTTCTTTGATTATTTTCTGTATATGCACTCGTATTAATAAGGAAAAGTCTTAAATAAAAAATAAATAAATAAAATTAAAACATTTAAGTTCAGTTCACTTTATTTTTCGTGCTTCATCTGCACTTCTCCTTTGTTTTTCACCTCTTTCACTAAATAAATTCACTTTTATGATTTGGCGCTCTCGTTTGTATGGATATATATTCTGTTTTTATAATTCGTATTAGAATTTTGCGAAGGAAATATTACGTTTATTACAATCATTTTAATTTCAGTAGAATTCGTAGCAACTTTGATAAAAAGGTAACTAGAGAACATTAACGTTTGGCTCCTATTTAGTCTATAAATTATAAATTTTATATATAACTTTATAAGTTAGTTTATAGTTTAGTTACTAAGAATAATTTTATACTTAGTAATTAAAGCTATTCATGACTGTTAAATTTTAAAATTGGATAAATCAAGTGATAACAAATAAACAATGATGAAAGCAACTGGATCATACAAAGCCATTAAAAATACATGCTAAAACCTAACTTAAAATATTCTTAAGTCATAGAAAAATATAAAATAATATTCAACCAAATTGGCTGATTACTAAATTAAATATAAAGATTAATTTACTTATTTTTAAAAACATTGTATAAGGATAGTTTGTTCAGTGGAATCACAATTCCTTGGAAAGGAAAGACGTGAAATAAAGATATCCATAGGATAGATTACATATAAGAAAAAAGGTTATTTAGGATTATTTTTTAAAAATTCTTAATTTTATTAAACATGGAAACATTCAAAGACTATCTATTAGTTTGTAAGTGAAATTTTAGGCTTAAATCCTACATTTATAATTGAGATCTGAAAAAAAAAATGATATTCTATGATGATTGAATATGCAATCATACATAGACTATCATTTAATGCTGAGCATTTCGCTATACTATCCAATAATATCTTGCTTATGATTGGTTGGGAATAAATTATGCAATTGGACATATCAAAGATATGGTAACGCTTTGTATTTAAACAAAGAATTTAGTGCAAAGCATGCAATATGAGTAATATTTTTCTATTGAAACAAAGTCTTGAAATTACTCTGAAGTCGTTGTAAAATTTAGATTCCAGGACTTCAAGAATGTTTATTAAAATTGCCTCGGAAACATAGAATGCATTAATGAGAGATAGTCCAAAAAGAGTGACACTTGAAATACATCATTATGATGCTTGACAATGCAGATATAGAAATGTCTTCCATAATATTTGCAAATGATTGTCGACCCATCATGAGTACAGAAGTCGGAGTTAGATTTCGCCGAAACTAATAAATGTTCATTTTTTTCCTGAATCCCGGGTCTTCTTTTTTATTCCAAAATATTCTAAATCATCGATGGCATGGTACAACGGAATCACAAATGCAGATGCCATACCAGAAGGTCTTGTTGCAGTACTTTTCGGGAAATAGTTCTAACAACATTTGCTTATGTTTTACCTTCTTCTATTGTTGTGCTAATACTGTAGATGTTTGATTCACCGATGCAGTATTCATTGATAGTCTATTTCCCTGTACTGATATGCATAAGTTATCTGTACACATATATTTGTAATGCAAAACTTTTCACTTTCCCCGAGCTGCGATTTCCCGGTCTCTTCAGTTCCATTTCTTTCAGTTCTATGTTTCCCTCTTTAGAATTTATTCGTATTTTCATCGTTTTTTTATAACTTTATGGTACAAAAATACATATTACTGATGAAAGTTTTTTTTTTATTTCAATGAAATACTGATTGAAAAGGACTTTTAAATTATTTTTTTATTTTAAAAGTCCTTCAAATATTCATTGATTCCTGCTAGGTCATTAAATTTGCAACTGCTGTTAAATTTTCAAGTATTTATTCTTGTCATCATAGTAAAAAAGCATAAAATGTTTCAAAGCATTCTTACTACCCTTTCATGGGTTTAGAATTTTTGCTAACAAATATGTTTTTTAAGCGCCTCATTTATTTCTTGCATTTCTTATCACAAGAAAATCGTCTAATTTTTAAGCACTAATTTAATGTTTCTACAGTAAAGTATAAAATTTTTAAAAGTTTGATGTGGATTAATCTCTCTGTTAAAATAATTTTTCAGGCTTACATAGCTTGCGCATGGGGAATTCACTATGTCGGTCTAGTCTTCATTTGCTTCGGAATTGCAGATTCCTTCTTTTCTATCATAGTAGGTCGACTTGTGAAGTACATTCCAAGAGCTGTTGTATTCTTGATGGCAGCATTGGTTAATGTAGGTGTGTGCATTACTCTCTTTCTATGGTATCCCAACAGTGAGGAGTATCCGGTTTTCTTCATTTTGGCAGGATTGTGGGGTATTAGTGACGCTGTTTGGCAAACATTGCTGAATGGTAAGTAAATTATTGTTCTCTGTATATATTAGGTCTATCAGTAAATTCTGTCCATACTTAGAATGAAATAAAAGAATAAATTTTTTTATACATTGAATAAACTTTATTGAATAATATAATTGACATCATTATTTATGACTTCTTGGCAGTGTGATGGCAATTTATGCATCCCATTTTTAAAAATTGTCTTATCTCTAGATGCTAAAAATTAAACCAGTATTTGTTTAATATCTTCTTTGTTCTCGAATTTTTTGTCCGACAAAAATTTTTGTAAGAACACAAACAAGTGATTATCAAAAGCTGCTAGGTTCGGAAAATGTTACAGAATTTCCCAGCCCAGCTCTGCGACTTTCTGGTGAGTCCCCAAAGCAACATGTGGTCCGTCATTATCATGAAGCAGTATGATGTCCTTCCTATTGAATATCGCCCGTTTCTTTTCTTGAAGTGCTGTTTTTAGATGATAGTACCACTCCGAATTCAGCCTTTCGCCTACTTTCAACAGATCAAAATGTCCCACCATATATACACTCTTGTTCAGGCTCAACTTCTGTTTAGAGGTGGAAGGGGCAGGTTTTCCGGATTCACAATATACCCTTTTCTTTATGATATTTTCATAGGTAATCCATTTTTCACCCCAGCTATGATTCAGTCCTAGAAGGGTTCGGTTTTTTTTCTTGAAAACAGAGATGTTTATTTGATGATTTGATCATTCAAACTCTTCTTACTTAACTTATGTGTCACTCATCTCGAATACTTCCACACAAACCATAGTTTCCAAATATGGTCCAAAATGGAGTTGAATCAAGCCTTTCTTCAATCTTAGATGTACTTGTCAAAACTGGTTGCAACCGGAAAGGACAGAACTTACAGGTAGACCTAATATTAATTTACAGCTATAAAATTTGTCAAACACATTTTTATCTTGGGTTGATTTGAGAATAGCAGCGAGGAATGCAATGAATAATAAATAGAGTAGGATAATTTGTTTATGACTATAAACTATAATCTATGCTTCGTTTCAAAATTTCGATTACAGCGATTGCTATTAATTTTAATCGTAGTTACTACTAATTTCAATATGATGTAAAGATACTTATGCCACTATTCACATCAACATAAGTGATGATGTTGAAGAATTTTGCTCGCTTCACAAAATGCAGATACATGGCTTATTCCGTTTGAAAGTTTTCCTTTATAAAGAACTGCTTGGTATTGAGGTAAAACCTTTTTGACATCAAATCCTTATTTTTTCTTCATTCGTAAAGCGTAGTTTAAAAATAAATAAATATAATGATTTACACATTTCAAATTAAGAAAAAGTAAGTTTTCACCATTTCGACGAACGTGTTTTCGGTTTTTCCACAGCCGATAGGAAATGCTCTGGAAAACGGATAAATAAAGTCTCGAGCTTGATGCTTAATAACTCGATGCTTATCCTTGTTTGTTTTTTTTCTGACATACGAAACAGTAAATTAAAATTATATTAAAACATTCTTAACGCTTATGAGAGTATAATATTTTCCACTCTAATCTCGATTTTTTGCAGCTCTTTACGGATCTCTCTTCAGGTCTGAAGAAGAAGCAGCATTTGCCAATTATAGACTGTGGGAATCCCTTGGATTTTCTATTGCATTCGCCATTAGCAGTGCCTTGTGTATTTCTTCCAAGTTGTACATATTACTGGCCTTCCTAGCAGCTGGGATGATCGGCTGCATGACAGTGGAAGTAAGAGTGTTTCTTGCAAAGAACAAACCAAATTCGAATACTGACAAAACTGAAGAGTTATCGTTGGCATCTCCACCAGTCAAACCAATAAGAAACTAAAAGCACAGTTGCCAGAAAATTGGAATATATGAATGTAAGAAACGAAAAGTTTATGTTATTGGTTATTACTTTAACCAGATAATATTATTTTGTTAATGTGCTGACAAAATGATTCAGAACATATGAAAGTGTACAATAAGCATTTATTTGGAAAAAAATGTTTTGCTAATAATTATCTCCAAAATAATTTTTGAGGATACTAAAAAAGATATCTTTTACACAAGCATTGTAAACATTTGTATATTATAATCAGATGAAAATGTTCAATTATCAACATTTTTATACCTAATGATGGTTTTCAGCAATTTATTAGATGTTTGTAAAATAATTTAAATTACAAGCATGGATATGCATAGATATTTTTAATGTTTCTGTAAAATATTCAGGTAATATGAATCATTACAAACACAGCAAACATATTTCAGAAACAATTTGGAGAAAAAGATTCCGAAAACATGTATATACATCGATGTACCTTTCTATACATTCAAACATGTATGGAACATACATCCAAACATGTATAGAAAGATACATGGAAGAAAACTTTTATTTTTAATGAACTTTTATTTGCATAAAAGATTTTAGTTTGAATAAAATTTTGTCTTTTTATTTTAAAATAATGAAGAACACCTGCTTTATACATACACACAAAGTTCAATAAAAATTTTCAACATTTACAAAATATTCAATTAAATTATAAGCTTATCCTCAAGTAAAAATTGCTGTTCTGTAATATATTCGTTATATATCTTTTTCTATAATAACAAAAATAAATATAATAGTATAACATGGAAAATTTATAAGCATTTAAAAAAAATTACAAAAGGAAATGATAAATTTTTAAACATATATAGAGAGTTAATAGAATAGTTCTTAGTTATATATTATTAATTCTGCAATAAACATAAAATAAAATTAGTAAAACTAAGATTTAAATTTTTAGCTTTCATAGTAAAATTGTATCAATTATCTGTAGCTGTCAAAAATCGCATTTTAAATTTTAAAGCAAATTATTCTTATTAATGAAGAAAATATTCAAGTAATTTAATGATGAAAACAAAATTTATGAACGTATGCACATTCTGACTAAAAACACAACAATAAATGGAAATTTGGTTTTAAATAAGGGGATTATAATTATCTTTAGTTTTCATGTATTCTCATATTTTGAAATTATATACTAAAGCTTTTGCTCTATAAATTACTTCTAACATTAAAAAAAATCTTGATACATGATCATGCAATCTAATACTTTAACCAAAAATCATGTCGCCAAATTTTAATTTTTTTTCAAAATGTTAGGAGAAAAACCAAAATAGTTGATTATACCTTTATGGAAACAAATTGATAAAAAAAAATATTTTAATATTTACATTTCATTATTTAAATCATAAATATAAAATTTGTATTTTTAATAAAAAATCTAAAACAAGAGTTTAAATATATTAAAAAATATAAAATGTAAATGTGATCACTAAACTGAAACATTTGGCAATATCATTTGGTGACATTTGTTTTTCCAAAAATGGTCGGGACAAAAAGTGAGCACCAAAATCTGTATGCAATACAAAATTTCTGAAATTCATTGCAATAAAATATTTATCGTATAACTTTAATAAAGTTCTTTTCCTTCTTCCAATTTTCTTTATATTTTTATTAGGATATTTGATAAAGCGCATTTTCATTTCAAATTTCGAAAGATCAACTTATTAGAATACTTTTCAATACATTCTGTGCTTAACTAAGAAACATGTAAATTATAAAAACCCATAACAGACATGACTTATTCAATCTAACTTAGAACATTGGATGAGCGTTCCATATTTCTGTTCAGTATCATAAAAATTAAGAAATCGACATGTCAATTCGGATATGTTAAGAAAAAAACAGTTCTTACTAACACTTGCTGTATTGCAAATACTCACATATGTTCATTGAGGTGGAAAACTATCATAGAAAATGGGGAAAAATTTCTTAAAATCGATCAATTCATTGCAAAAATAAAATGCATATTTTTATAGATTTTAAGAATCATATTCCTAATCCGTAGTGGCATTTTTCTATGCTGCGGACAAATTTCCATCATTTGAAACTTTTTGCAATAGAGATTTAATTCAGTATTTTAAGAGATATTTTAATTGAATTTTGAATTTCTTTTGAATAACTGCGTGAAAATAATACAGTTAAAGGGACCATTCTAAACTAGTTTTATCCTAAATTTAACTAGGTTTCAGAGCGAAATGTATATTATCCAGAAATTTCGGCTGGCCTAGCCTGAGTTGTGAGGTTCCTAGGTCCCGAAGGGACCCTTACCCTCTACTAGAAGATGTTAGGAGATGGTGAACTATAGCTGAATGCGAACTGACATATAATTAGTTAAAAAATTTTAAGCGATGTGGCTTAAAGAGATTATTTCATAAGTTAGAATTAAAGTAAAATATAATAATATTTAGTAAAAATAATTAGTTAGCTAGAAAATAGAATTAAAATTAGCTTTTAAGTAACATTATGATTAATAAATTGGCTATTAAAGTATATTAGGGGCCTTATAAATAAGTAGTGATTCTAAATAGTTTATCTGTTGGAAAAGTAATAATTTTTAGATTTTGGAGAAGCTCTCGCACTGGAACTCCTTTAAAAATGTCTTTAATTTGGTTCACTAATTCCATAATATCTTGGAGTTCACCTGCCGAGGGAAGATCATCCAAGAAATTAGATTTAGAATTTGTAGCTGCATGGGGAGAGGAGCGGTAGCTTGTGCTTAGGAGACACCGTTTCGAATTCCTCGAGACAAATTATTAATGCTAATTTTTTTCCTAACTGCCTTTTTAGGCTTGGGGAATGCCTGGCATCCTTTGTAGTTGGAGGGGTGGTTGCCTTCGTAATTACAACATTTTGGGTTTTCAATTTTTTCTGAGGGACATTCTTTCGTGTTATGAGGTCCTGCGGACTTAACGTATCGGTGCCTCATATGACACAATTCTGCAATATGGTTGAATCTCTGGCAGTTGTAACATTGCATCGCCGATTTGGGTCCTCTGTAGTGTTCAACTTTATATTATCCTTATCACACAATATGGGCACTACTATGAGATTAGTTGTGATTTCACCTTTAGAAATCTGAGCACTTCTTGTATGAGATGGAGATACTAAACATAAATCAATTATCGCTGCATTTTTGGAAAAAAAAACTCTTTTTACTTTAATTCTAAACATTACTGAGCCGTGTGATTAGCCATTAATAAATCAACTTTGTCCTGACTAAAAATGAGTAAAATGTTGTGCAAGAAGCAGGATGGTTCGTGCTGTGACTAAAAGCATGATAGAATCCTTAGTGAGAAAATTGGACACTTTTCATTAAATATAATACACGTAAAGTAAAAAATAATATGGTAAAAGTTTTTGATGAGAAGAATAAATTGATTACTGAACATTTAGGTTCTAAAAGAAAATTTTATCAGCCGCGAAAAATATACGTGGATAAAAAATGGAAAATGCATTTACTATTGGAAAGTAAAAAGCTCACAATAGTAAATGCATTTTCCAACCGCTATTCAATATTTACCCAACCATGTGTATATTTGAAAATTGTATAGAAAATTTCATTAATAGATGCAGATTTTGAAATAGATGTTAAAAGGGTTCTTATAGTGCATAGTTCTTTTATGCTTTGTTTCTGAGTTTTTAATGAATAACTGTGATACCAGTTGCTCGTTGAACTGCATTTTATTCAACTGTATTTCTCATTTCGTTCAAGAAACTTTAGAGCATTCAAGCAAACTTAATTTTTAAGACCAATTGAAAATAGATTTTTTACTGATGCTTCTGAATATGAAAGATTTCATAAGTTAATAGTATATTACTTGTTTATATACTATATAAGCTTTTTGACACTTGGAAAGAAATTGGGAAAGTAATATATAAAGAAAATTTTAGAGTCTAGATAGATTAAAAAGGAGCTTTTAATCAATATAGGAAGAATAATATTTTAATATTATTATTTAGTCAAAAAAGAAAATATTTTTTTAAAGTTTTATATAACTATTTTATTACATTTTAATAAATTAGTAAAATTTCTTCAGAGTGAAAATCCTAATATATATATTAGGATTTATATAATTTACCAAACATTTTTATTAAGTTATCAAACATCAGTTATTTTGCACACAGTTGTTCCTAGTGAAAGCTACAGTAGCAGCATATCAAAAATTTTTTCCATCACTTAAATAGTAGTTTAGTATATTTACCCTATCATTTCATTCTGAATTCCAATCATAGCTTGATACCTAATAATTGTAATTCTAATTTGTTAACCTCAAAATCATGTGCACAGCAAAATTTCAAATTGAGTGATACTACTCTCTTATATTATATTCTTTTAACTCCTCCAAAAAAAAAAGAGTTTTTCAGTTACATTGAAATATTCTCTTCAAAGAAAAAAGTAACTGAATTATTCTACCTATTAAATTGTCCAAGAAAAATGTATTTGATCTTGATGATAGCTTATAATTGCAGGCTTTGTAATTTATGGAATTGAGGAATCCCGGAAAATTCCCAAGTACTCAACTCAAGCAACCTACTTACATACACATAGCGGTGCTGGTGAGCTTAAGACTAAACGTTAAGGGTAACGGGTTTCGAATACTCACCCATCACCAAGCGCTTCCTAATTATGAATCATGGTCAGGTGATTAGAACCCATCCTCTCCACATTCCCGCCAATCCATTGGAAGGACTTTGGACGTCACAGATTAACGTAGAAGCATCTCTCACACACGTAGTTCCAGCAACCCAGTGAAGAATAATGTGGCCACCCTCCCAATCATTGCCTACAACAAGTGATGCTTCACTTTGCTGATCTTAACAAGATACGTCGTAATGCCACTGAAGCTCATGAGAAGAGATAGAAAACATAATTTTTGCTTCTCTGTAAAGAAGTCTATAACAATATCAAGTCGAACTCAGTTTTTATGCATCCTCGGTAAATTCGAAATTAGTCTCCAATGGGCTATTATCTGTGCACTCCAATCTTAACGTATTCTTTACTTTATGATTACCTCCATATTTCTATGTATCTTGCCGAAAACCAGTTAAATAAAAGCTGCTGAGAAAAAGGTGAGAGTTTTCGTAATTTAAAAACAAGGACTAAGCATATCTCCCAATACTGCGCCTACCACCTACCGATATTATTTCACTTGAAAAATATTGAAACCTCGAACTATTTAATGTGCCCTAGCCGACTTTAGTGAACAAGACGGATCATTGGTTAAGTCAGATTCAAACTCATTACCTTCCGATAAGGAGAACGATATCCAACCAGGTCATCACGACCTTTCGACTGATAAGAGGAAGTTTCTTATATGGTCATATCATATCATCTTTCACACTTTCCCCTTCTATAGGGGACTACACATTTCTAGATCACCTGCACAAGCATATGATCATGATTATCGAATTATTAAGCATAGGAATGGATCTATTATTATGTGGTTAACCATGTCATGGTTTTCTGCTGATCCTATCATAAACCTGATAAAAAAAAATCACAATACAGAAGTATAGAGAAATTTTAACTGACATGATCCAAACTTTGATGCAAAAATTTACATACAAGAGAATTTACCAGGAAGCTTTTGTCTCCCGCAGTCTTCGTTTTTGTAACAAGCTAAATGTGCATGAATAAAAAATTTCACTTGGTCATTGATTTTTCATATACAAATATAACTAATTTTAGTACTCATTTAATATTTTCATAATAGAATACATTTAGTATTCTATTATAAAAATATTAGATGAGTACTGAAAATAGTTCATTTAGTATTCTATAAAATATTAAATGAGTACTGAAAATAGTTCATATAGTATTATATAAAATATTAGATGAGTACTAAAATTAGTTATATTTGTATATGAAAAATAAATGAGCAAGTGAAATTTTTTACCAATATATATTTTCAAATGAAAAGTACAAAAAATCAGTATGAAATAAGTGAATTGATCCTTGTAAAATAATTTTTTAGTGAAAAAGTTGTCTATATTTGGAAAAATTCTTGAATTTCAAGAGTTAAAAGCTCTTTAAAAATAATAGTGATGATTTTGTCGCCCTCGTCATGGGCATTTGATCTTACTGATATCCGCTACAAGACATATTTATTTAGGAGGTCAATGACAGGGTTATTTTCTTCCTGATGCAGTGAAATGACGTGTTTCCGTTGGACTTATATCTACATTATATTTAGAATCATTCCTCTTTAATGTGAAGTGTGATATTAGTGTATGTGAATTTATTTGAATAAGTGCGAAAATAATAATAATCCATTATTTAAAATAGAGACAAAAATTCAATTATAATATTTACAAATAATAATTAAGCAAAAGTAAAATATACATTTGTAAATATTATGTATAATATTTATTTTCAAAAATATTGGCAGATTTGTCTTAATGAAGATATATAACGAATTTCTGAAGAAAATGTTCTGTTATGTAAAATAATATTGGTAAGCTTTACCCTTCTTTATTTTATTTGATAATTAAATTACTTATAAATAACTTATTAGATTGAATAATATTATAATTTTGATAAAATTTACAAGGCTATGTTGTTAAAATGAAGATACTTTAAATCATACTTTTACAATGTGTACTTTCATTAAACAGTATGCACTTAATTAAATCGTTAAAATATTATAAAAATCGTCGAATAATTTATATTTTTAAAAATTTTATAATTTTTAAATGTGAGATGTATGGTCAGTTTTTACATATTTTTTAAAAAGTAAGATAATTATTTTATTAATATTCAAAAATATGGAAAAAATAGGTATAAATAATAAACGCGAATTTTTTCCTTTCATTTACGCGCATATATTAAGGTGCATAGTTTTTGTTCTTGTTCGTTCAAAAAATCGTTTATACATAAGTTTCTATTCAAAGAGTTACCTTGTGTATAAATTACTTTTTGTTTGTAATTCATTAAGTGGTTCTTCATTACTTAATTCAAAAGGAGGAGGTGCAAGATTGAAATAGTATATAAATGCTATTATTATGGTCTTTTTCAAACTTAACTCTAATTTTGAATCTGTTAAAAACATTCAAGCGCATTTATTAATTTTAATTCATCTTTTAACACGCTAAAAGGAATATTCAACATCATAAAAACACACTCAATTAAAATAATGTAAAATAAATAAATAAATGTGTAGACTTTTCTATACACTTAGTTATTAATTTAATAATATTTTTATAGGAAGAAAAAATAATTTTTTGTTTTAGCAAAGTCATCATATGTCGTTAAACCCTCTTTCAAACTAAAATCAAATCATTTTTAATAAACAATATCCATAATTCGTACATATGATGAGCATTTTAACATTTTATATTTCCACCTCCTGTTTTAAATTAAAAATTAATATTTTAAATTTTAAAGTAAAATTTCTACGATAAACAAATTGTCGTGCATCAATCAATTTTATGTAATATTTATTCTTTACAGTAAGCGCATTTCTGCTTGTACAACTTTCATCAGAATAAGTGCAAATAAAAAGAAGCAAAAAATCAATTAACTACATCAAGAGTAGAATGCTAAGGAAATATTGATGTCTAAATATTTCTATCGCCCTCATTGTCGAAAATTGGGTGGCATCATATTAAAAATGGTTACTTGCATTATTTTAAAATAAAGGCAAGTTGAAAAAGGTATGTTTCTTGCTTAACAAGGAATATAATAACAGAATTCTTAGTTTAATATGAATAAGATATGATTTTAGCGAATCGAATAGATAATATAAAGAAAATATTAAAATTGTAAAATGTTCTTAAACAGAAAATTCTGGAGTTCTCAATTTTGATTTTATCCATTTCAGCTGTATGCACAATTATTATCACGATATATTTGTCCTTCACAATAATGCAAAAGATAATCTATATTTATCGTTATCAATTAATAAATTAAATAATTCTAAGTTGCTCAATTAACTGATCAAAAAGTAAAGTTCTATATTTGTTACTTACAATTTATTTAAAGCAGATTAATTCCATGTAACTTTTTTCTATCAAAATTTTTATGGGATCACCGAAATTAATTTGTTAAATTAGTTAAAAATAAATTTTTACTCATAATCACTCGATTAATAATTTTAATAATTTCGCCAAAAGTATCGAAAAATTCTATAATTTTGATTTATTGAAATATTTTTGTTTGTTAGATTTAAGCATGAGATTCACAAACAAGTAACAACAACAACATTTCGTAATTTCACAAACAAATATAATTATAAAGCCGAACAAAAGAGCTTATAGTTCCTGTAGCAATTTTTATTTATTTATCAACCTTCAACATAAGGCATTCGAAAACGGTTAAGATTAGTGAGATTCAAAGTTTCCTTCAGACTTGGATGTCGAATTCGTAGAAATTCAAGATTCCTTTCGTCTTTACATTATTGTATCTTTGATTTTGAAGACTTAAAAATAGAAAGTTCCTTATGAAGGACTGCATATTCTCGGTTACTCAACTCAAATTGCAAATATATCAATATGATAAAGATACGTCTGTTAACAGTCCTTGAAATCGGGAGACCACCTAGCATATCCTTCTGGAATTTCTTAATCGGCTTTCATTGCATAAGCACTTTTCTGATGATCCGTCTGATAAGTGGCAGTGCTGCCAGCTTTCCAAACTAACTTACTTCTTTTAGTCTTTCAAAATAAAAAAGGATCTATGACAAATTAATTTCTTCATTTATCAATGATACTGCTAAAAAAAGGTAAGATTTTTATGACTTTTTTTTCCTTAGCCATTAAAAAAATAGTTTTCTTTAAGAATTCATTCAAGAAATTAAAAAAGCCAGTCTACAAACAAGAATGTTTATAAGTACAACTTTAATTTGACGAATCGAATGAATTGCATTTAAATTGTGATTTACTGTTTTTAATGTAATGAACTAAAATTAAACTTGTGAGTTAAGGTAATTGATTAATGATTTTTATTAATATATCGATACGATTTTTCAAAAAATAAATAAAGGTGAAAATGGTATTATATTCATTTTATGTTTCATATTAACTGTCAGTGTGGAGAAATAGATATAACATTTTCATTTATCACACTTAAATTTACTGAGGCAGAGCTCAGAAATGCAGAATTACTTTAGATAAATATAATATGCTACTTGGTATTTCATAAAAATAGTTATATCTCCTTATGTCTTTTAACAGGAACATAAAAACGAACAAATATAATTTTTACAGATGAATGTAAAAGAAAAATAAAACACACTACCTTTATCATTGAATTGCTAATTTTTCTATCTTGGAAAAAATAAATACGAAAAAATGCTAAGATTATTCCACAATGGTATGGATAATATAATAAAATATAAATAGACGAATTATTTTTAATAATGCAAAATAATATAAACATTTCCACAAATGATATATTGTTTATTGAATTATATATAACCTGTGTTCAGTTTAAATGTGTGCGTACTATGCACCAAAAACTAAGATTATTTTTATTTATGCGTTTTTCGATGTAGGGAAAATTTAAGCCTTTACTTGAAAATGTGATTGATTATTAGCATGATAGAAATGAATAAGATAATTGGAAGATGATATCGAAAAAATATCTAAAATCTAATTATTTTGAGGAAAAGTGTATTTTTTCTTATTAATGATATTTTTACCATTCCAGTTAACTTAATTCTATTATTAAATTATGTGAAAGCTGTTGATCTGATGCAAATTTGAAACAATTATAGAACTTAGTTACAAGATATCAGATAAAGTTCTATATTTGCCTTTTTGTCACAATTCAGTGATTTTTTGAGCTCAAGATCTGATTAATACATGATCCACAGTTTAAGATGAGTTTCAAACCATTCTATATACATTTCCATTAGAGGCTGGAATCGAACTCATGAATTGTTGAATAGAAAGCCAAGCTGGTAGCTGCTATGACAGTAGATGAAGCTTCAGTTATCATTAAAACAATATATTTTGTTTGACAAAAGATAAAAATTACACTAAATGTCCTTATTTTTATGAGACGGTGTCTTACTTCTTTAAGCAATTTTAGCTAAACTTATTTATTTATTTAAATTAAATTACATAAAAATATTTGCCTAAAGAAAGTGATTAATTTATCATCTATTAATTAAAATGAAATTGTTATTTTATATTTTAAACTACTTATTTATATTATTATTATTAAAATAAACCGTTTTTAAAGTGGTTAATGTCACTTTTGTATAGTAAAATGAAAATCAATGCATTTATTTATTCGAAACAAAGTCGGAACGAAAAATTTTTATATTCTCAAAACTGACGCAAATTTTTCGCAAAACATTATTAATATTATTATTTCGAAAATAGATTTTGGTTTTTAATACATATAAAACATTAAACGACTTAATTTAAAAATATATCAAAACTAATTATGGATACATTTTTAAATTATTTGTTTTCACAATTCATCAGAGTTTCTTAAATAGAGATTTAATTTTCAAGCAGTTTAATGACTTTTTTCTTATCTGTCTGATAAATTCTGTCAGAATTCATCTCATAGATAAAAAAAAAAAAAGTCTAATTAAACTGCTAAAATTCATATAAAATGGGTTACTCAAAAACATTCAGTTTATAATGTGAGTATATCTTCATTATTTTCTGTTTAAGTTTATATCATTATTAGTTGATCTTACAGATCAAAGAAGAAAACGTGACACGAATATAAATGAAATTTTTATCGTCAGAATATTTTGCTCACTGAAACCGGAAATTTGTTATGAAAGGTCTTTCTCTTCATTTATATGTGTCATGCTTGTAACTAACTCTCTATACATTGAGCAATTTTTCCCAATTGTGAAACACACTTAACTTTCAATTTAATGGACTTCAGAGTTAAAAGACTATGTTTCTGTATGAAATCTTTTACTTGTTGTGTTGTTTCTAAGCAAATGTAAGTAATATTTAGTTTATTTACACATTTATTTCTTTTCTTTAGTATATTAATACTATACATACATATTTTGTTAATTTAAATAATCAGAATGAAAAGATATTGGTCAGATTTGAAAACTTTTCGCAGAAAGTACAGTAATTTAAAATGCTAGGATGCTTATATTTGTATACATTGTTTTGAATATGTTCAGATACTGTTAGGTCTTTTATTACACTTTTGCTTTCAAATATAAATTATATACAGTCAAAATTGAATACAATTTATTAAATTTTATTATTCTATTTTTATTCTGTAGAATTTCATACTGAAAATAAGAAATATATTATAATAACAATATGTGTGAGAAGTTATATTCCAAATGTAGGAAAAAAATTAATCTAATTTCGAAAAAATAAAACTAAGTCTAGTTATAAATTTAGCACATTAACATAAAATTTCATTTTATAATGATTTTTTATGTTAAAACATTCAAAGCACATATTATCAATAAATGAGAAAGAAATGTTACAAATAAAAAAAAACTCTTATGTAGTAATATATTTGAATTAGCTTTTCCCTTATACTACTTCTCCAACCCAATTTGAAGTTGTTAACAGATGAATTCATCTGTTCTAACGATACGCTGATTTTGGCTTCGCTGGGAATGTTTAAAAATAATTTTCTAAATGTTAAAGCATTATAGACGCAATCTTTGAGATCTTTAATGATATAACTATGAAAAAATAATATCTAAAAGAAACTTATTAATCTAAAAATGTATTTTCATATATTTCATAATTGTATTTTACAAATATAAGAAAACATTTAAAAGAGTAATTTAAGAAAAGAATATATTTTGGAAGAATTTACGCTTCGTAAATTATATATTTGTTCAAATTATTTTTCCACATATAAATTGGTATTTATAACTAATTTATATTTGGAAATTATTTAAACATTTAAAAGAGTAATTATATTTTTTTATTACTATGGTATAAACTGAAAACACTTCTGAACCTAATTATAATTTTGCAAAATCTACACACTCATGTGTACTTGGAACATATTTTTGAGATCAAAATCTTTTTTTTCTTTTTTTTTTCCGAATATAATATTTTTAATGTTTAAACGTTCTTTAAATATAGGGGATTGAGAAATCGAAATGAGACAAAAGAAATTATTGTATAATTTTAAACCATTAGATGTAAAATATATGTTTCTAAAAAGAATATTTTTATTTATTATATCTAATTTATACTTCAAATGAAAATCTTATTTGTAAATCTAATCAACTTTTGTATTAGACTTAATCCCGTCACTAAGCTGTCGAATGAAGTATTTAGTTTTATTCTTATACTTTCTATACTAACTTCGTAGATAAGTACTACAAAACCCAAGGCATCAATAAGTATTCTTAAAAGAAAATAAGTAAAAACGAACTCATGCGGTATAAATAATGTTAGCAAGAAATCTGTAGCCATTACAAACGCATCATTAATCTTTGAATTCTGATTTAGACAGTAGATACTCATTTTTGGAAACTCGCAAAAACTAGTCAAGTAATCGTTGTTCTTATAATCAAAAGTTAGTAAAATAGTAAAATAAGCATTAGATCTTAAAATTGTTATTTTTTGCATCAAACTTCTTTTTTCATCAGTAAAGTACCATTAGGAAAAATTATTTAGGATGCTCTATATAAAAAATATGAAAAGAAAATTTATGATTAAAAAAATAATTCACTCTTTCATTTTATTCATAAAAAAATCAGGCAATAATCTTATTTTCTTCTCTTTCAAATCCCCATTTGCAAACACGTGTTTTTCATCTTTTTTATGTAAAAAGGTTCTTTACTGTTGTTTTTTACAAAAAAGTATTTTAATCTTGGTAGCGTCTTTTATTTGTTTTGCGGATGGTGACAACATTACATCATTTCCTTCTTGTTTACTATCTGAAAGTTATTCGTCGTTAGGTAAATGTCTTGCTACAGTCATGTAGATTTCTGCATGTCGTTTTTTTCTGCAACATCATTCCAAGCATAGGTGGATAAATGCTTTGCACGGAGACAATCAGTTTCATAAGCGTTTACAAGATACGATATAGGGCTGTATAACCATTAGTCATTCGTGATATTTCCCAAGCTTGACATTCCGCATACAAAAAAAACAAGAGTTTAACGATCATGTTGATTGAACCATATAAGCTCTATACTGATACATAATTTTTTCAGGATTGTGACTTTATATTCTTGTAAAAGAATACATTTTTAGTTTACAAGCTATTGGTTTTTTATTTAGGGAACTAGAACCCTTGTGGGTAATTTAAATCCAATTATGGGTCTGGAATCAAAAGACTATACCAAGAATCATTTCATGACTGAAAATTTGCACATTGTCTTAATTAATTCAATATTCATAATCCACAATATATCATTCAAATTCCTTGATTGCATATCTGTATTTTTCGATCAAATAGTATTTTCTATCATGTTTTTGATATTGAAATACAAATGAAATTGAAATCTGATGCGATGAAAATTTATAGCATTACTAGAGGAGATTGGTCAATATTTGGAAGATTTGGATATATTCGAATCATGTATCATGCAATTTTAAATATTTATCCATATGTTCAGATCGTAACACCTTTCTGATAATAATTTCCATATTCTTATTTGAGATTGACGATTTTTCTTGTAACAAAATATTTAAAGATAAGATTACGAAATGGATTTCAAAATATTCAGCATTTGATTTGAATATACTTTGTTAAATATTTTAATAAATTGCAATTTTATAAAACTGAACACAATTAATGTAAGAATATCAATACATATATATATACTGTCCCAACAATACTTCAATAAATAATTAAAACACTGTGATCAGGAAAATAAGTATAATCATTATATATTCTCAGGATGTAAGGAATATCTTGTACATTTTTTCGAAATTTTGACTTGTCACTTCCTATTTTTGCTATTTATATCCAATATTGAATAAATAAAATTCCTTATGCAGTAATTCACAATTTTTTGAAATTCTGAGTTTCATAAGTGCGTTCTCTTCTAAAGAAAGACATTTTGGAACTTTATTTTTATTTCATAATATTAAACAGTCATTATTTTACAATTCAACTTAAATCCATGAAAAGAATTTCTGAATGAAGTCTTCATGACTTAGAAGAATGTTATAATGATTTCATGTCAAACTCAACAAATTATGCTGTTGTCATTAGAGTAGAAAAAGAGAGAGTAAAGAAAGTAAGTGAGGCTAAATAAAGATTTCATTATCTTATACTATGAATATTTTGAAATATTTTCCTAGTGACATATTTTATTATTATATATAGAAAGACAATTTATCAAATGAAAATTGGTGTTTATTTGAAATTGACTTCCTAAAATTGGCTTCATATTTTTAAATAAATATTTTTATCTATTTCTACAGTCATTTAAAATTTAACTATATTTTTCTTGTAAAACAACATTACCACAGACACACAAAGATAAATAATTTAAGTTGTAACTGTGATAGTTAATCCCACTTTGTGTTACTATATATAGTAAATTCCAGTAGAACATATACATTTTAAAGAACATTTAATTGTTATCATGAATTTTACAAAAATTAAAAATGAATAAAGCTTTTGTGAATAAAAATATTTTTCTTCAATTTACAGGTGATTGTTTGAAACAAGAATAAATACTGATGGCTTTGAAATTGAATTTTTTATGATCCCAAGCAAGATTCTTCATTAAATAAACATCATACGAACAAAAACTTTTTTTCCAAAACACTTCTGAAGATAATTTAACAATTCCAGGTATAATTCTTACCCAAAATATAAAAGTAGGCTTCTGAAATTTTTTAATTTTGTTCTATTATTGCAAATATTCAAAAGTGAAGCAAAATGAAAGAAAAAATAAAAATCATTAAGAACCTTACATCCTTGGCATTTGGTCATTTTTTGGTATTCACGGCATTCGATTCTCTTAGTAATCTTCAAAGTACCGTGAATCACAAAGACAGTGTGGGAATCATATCCCAATCCGTAATTTATGCACTTTTCACGATCTCTTCATTCTTTTTACCAACATATTTTATTCGAAGATTTGGCTGTAAGAAAACGCTGCTTTTCTCTGTTTTCAGTATTTTCCCTTACGTTTTGGCGAATGCATATCCCACATGGGGAACACTCATTCCATCCGCCGTGTTGAGTGGCGTCGCTTTTGGTCCTCTATGGGCTGCAAGAAGTACTTACGTCAATGAAATAGCTTTCCAGTACTCGGCATATTCAAAAGCCTCAATAAGTGTTATAAATGCATGGTTTTTCGGGATATATTCCTTCTTTCATGAAAATGCTGAAATCTGGGGGAATGTCTTATCATATTTTATTCTACGAGAGCCCACGAATGGAACAGAATTGGCAGTTCCAGAAGAGACTTTCTTACAGTGTGGTGCTGAATTTTGTAATGTCAGCACAGAAACCATGAATCCAAATTTGCAAAGACCTTCAGACAATAAATGGTTTACGCTGGTGGGCATCTACTCGTGTTTTGTTATTTTGGCAGGAATTGTTATAATGTTTGTGATGGATCCATTGGAATCTGAAAAGAATTCAAAGAGAGGAACTGATAAAGCTCGTTTGTCGCCAAATCTTCTTATTGCCACCTTTAAACACATGAGAAATTTGGATCAGTTGCTTCTTATACCATTGTCATTTTATTGTGGATTAGCTGATGGTTTCTATAACAGTGACTTCACAAAAGTAAGTGCTTTTAAGTTATGAAAATACGTATAATTAAATAATAATAAATAAGATATGAAAATACAATGTCTAAGAATGAATATTTTGACATTATATAGTGCATCAATCTAATTTTTTCTATGAAAACATTTCAAAGCAAAAATTAGATTGATGCACTATGTAACTATTTTCGAAATTTATTTAAATTTTTATTAAATCACAGTGTGAAATAAATATAAAACATGGATAAAGCATTCAAAACATCAACATAAATGTGAAAATGTTCAAGCATAATATATATTTGAATAAATTAAAAATATAAATAACAATATAAATATAAACATATAAATAAAAAAATATTAATTCTTCTAAAACAAATATTTCAGTGAGTTTTGATTTGATGAATTACATGTATCACACAATTTTATTTTAATACAAAAAATAATATTCTCCTTTACAGAAACTCCATGTATCTTTAGAATCTACAAGAAAAATTCAAAATATAAGATATATTAATGAGCTCCGTCATATACAATGATTATCATATATTAAGAAAAATCACAAAAATGATGATAAAGCAGGAGGTTTTGAGTGGAATTTAATGAAATTTATATACATTATACAATACACAGGAAGATTCAAAATAGTTTAAAAAGAAATCCCCAGACAATTATAGTGTTATAAAAATTAGCATATGTATACAATTAACAAATAGGAGGTGGAAGTTTGGTACAGGAAAAGTACCTCTAATATGGAGGATGATCCCCAGAGAATCAATACAGTACATACAGCGATGTGTAATGATTTCAGTTATGCGGTCTATTTATTGTATAGTAAGTGCGAACCATTACTCTTCTAAATCAGTGGCAAGGGTCTTAAGAGGGTGATTGAGAACAGCTACTCGTCGTCCTAAGGCGTCCCAAATATGCTGGATTGGGTTAAGGTTTGGTGATCTAGCTAATCACAGCATACGCTCAACTGTTTCCTGCTCAAGATAAGCATTCACGATGCGAGCCCTGTGTGGTCTCGCGTTATCATCCTGTTGCCCGAAAGTATCACCTATTGCCTCGGTATAAGGGCGCACATAAGGATCCAGGTTATCATCTCTATAGGTGTGAGCAGTAATATTTCCACCGAAAAAAACATGAATTTCTGTGCGTCCATCCAAAATAATACTATCCCAAACACGTTGCTTGATCCGTATGCATCTCTTTTATGCATGTTTGATAAATGAAAACGAGTTCTACTTTCTCTCCAAATGAAAATGCGCTTACTAACGCTTTCGAGGCAAAACCTGGACTCATCTGTAAAGAGAACACCCCTCCGTTGATAACATCAGTGGACATGTTGACTTGCCTATAGCAAGCGTTACTGCCTATGACGTGACGTGAGCGGGACTCAATTGACTGGTCGTCTTGGATAAAGACCACTTCGTGAAACTTCGACTGACGATTGAAGTGGAGATTAACCTTTTGGAGCTTGCAGCGGAGAGTATCTGAGTTCAGCCGGAGTTGCGTTTCTATTCCTTCGTGTGTATGATGTCAAATATCGGTTAACGACATTTGTGATAGCACATGGTCATCCTTGGCTGAACCTCTTGGATGCCAAATCCAAGATTAGAAATTGTTGCTAAAGTCTAGGAATCATAGAGGGCCCACATTTAGCCATCATGTCACTTCTATCTAACTTTGTCCTACCTCTACTCTCTCAATAGCTCGCCATCGAAATTGTTCGGTAAAATGATACCTAGAGGTTATTGTAACAATTTCGCTATACCAGATTTCTAATCTCAGACATGCAGCAAAAATTGTCGCCTTGCTCTGAAACATCCACTTTTATGTTTCTTGCAAATAAAGTATTCCGAGAGATTATAGAATGATAAGCAAATGTAAACAAAGTTGGACAACCATGTAAATTTATAAATATAGATGTGATTCGATTTAGTTGTTCCAAGAAAATATTGCCGATGATGCATTTGATATTTGATTTTCGAATAGACAAAAGGAGACTATTCTGATCAGTAAATAATTCCAATTTAATGTCAACAACTGTCCCGATTTATCGAGATTAGTTACCTTCAAAAAGGGGTAGAGTATGTCTACACTTTCCATAATGCTACACTTCAAAGAGAACAGTATGTGGACAACAAAATTTGGATTGAAATAGAGTGTGATAGCTGGATATTTCATTATTAGATTCGTTTTCAGCACTTCGTTCAATTCTCAAAGATGATTATTAAGAGATAGGAAACATTTTTCATCCTCTAAACCGAAACCATTTTGTTGTACTTGTTAATCTGTGAAGCAGGTTAACACCTGCTCCACAGATTCCACAGAACATACATCACTTATGCTACTTTTGGCAAATGGTACAATTTTCACTGGAATTTCATATCACTACAAAGAATTCAATTATATATATTATAGTTATCAAATTTATTATCTACAAAGTTATCAAATAAAATAAAATCATCTTGTTTCTTCTCACTGAAAACTTATTTTGTATTGTAAAATAAAGTAATAGTATTTCGATCAGAGAAAAATGATTACAATTTGGCATCCTGAATCATATTAGTTTAATTGGTTTCGTACATCTCAGTAGCAAAGTTGTCGACTCCTCCTCTTCAGAAAAATTATGAAATTGGGATGAATTAAACCATGTTGTCCTGTAATACATATATATATATATATATTTATTCCAGAAGTTTATTGGTCAAGACTTTATTACATCTCTACGCTTTCAATTTGTTCATCGTGTATAATCTGCTTTCGTTACGTGAGAGTCAAATCTAATTCAATTTAGGAAGCAAATATGTATAATGTTATTTGTGTGTGATAGTGAGTATAAAATAAGTATAATATAAAAAATAAGGAATTCAGATGAAGTTATTTATATTTTTAATGTAATTTTAAGAATATGCGTACAAATAGTTAAGCTACTATGATGTACGCATAATCAAAATAAACACTGATTATATTCAGTCATTCAATATTTATCAACGATAATTTATGTCTCTGAGACCACATTTTGCACATTAATTTCAGTTCAACCACTTGGACGAATAGTTGTAGCTGAATTTCGAATCATTGCAAACATCACAGAGAAAACATTGAAAAATACGGCTCTAATTCTGTCTGTAATGTACTTACAGAAAAGAAAAATAACATTGTACTTTCTCTTTCGTAAATATAATCCAAACGTCATTAAAACTAATTGCTAACATCAGTTTAAAACAGAAAAGTGTATATTAAAAACAGAAAAAATACAAAATCATTGATCTGAATCGAAAACGAAAATACAAGTATGGATCTTAAAATTTTATTCTCCTCAGAAATTATTCAAATTTATATAAAAATGACATAGCAGTAAGAAAAACATATCAAATTACGTTAATTGTAAGCTAACTGATAGGTTAAATTTTGGAAGTCAGTTAAAATATTAGTTATTATGTATATATAATTAATGTTATTTTAACTGACAAAGTTAAAATACTAGTTGACCTTTAATATTCGAGGAAAAAAATTTTTAAATATGCAAATAAATAAAAAAATTTTTTTTTATTTATATAATTAGTAAAACAACAAATCGGTTTAAAAACTTCGCTAAGTATCAAGAAAAAATTCTCTCATTTTTTGCTAATTGCTCGAATGCATAGAGAATTGTACAAGGTCGTAAACAAGGCCTAGAACTTATTATTGACGCTTCGTTTGACAGGTAAAGGAAAATTGCAAATCCACAATAAAATAAAAAAGAAAAATGGGGGGGGGAAAGAAAATAAACAAAAAGTCTAATATAAGGACATTAATTTAATAATTTTTTATGGCATAAATGGGTTTCTTTCATTAAATCACTAGACTTAAACTAATGAAACTGAATAAAATAAGAATGACCACCACATTGAGAATTTCATTAATTGTTAAAGTTCAAAATTGATTGGGAGGGGGATATAAAACTGCTGTAAGAGCACATATATAAAATCATCCTTTAATAATGAATCGCATATACATAGTCTAAAATAGAAAACAAAAATGTTCTTGAAACGTCATTAATTAAAATAATTAAAAAACTGTA
>JAPDSC010110509.1:0-33772 GCA_026290005.1 Latrodectus geometricus | reverse complement strand
ATATATATATATATATATATATATATATATATATATATATATATATAAACCGCGAAGGCATATTTATGGAAAATAAATTTCTTTGAAATACTTCAGGTACTGAGAAAAAAATATTAAGCATTTTTGATATCTTAGAGAAAAATATTTAATTCAAGCAATACATTATAAGTTCAGGAGAAAAGTTTTTTCACTTATACGTCTTAAATTTCCAGACATCTTTTATCGATGGGTTTTATCGAATGCAATAAGAAGTATTTTCTAATATTTACTTCTCTGAAAGATAAGTCATTAACGGTCACTGAAAGTTATTTCCTAAATACATATGAACATTTGAAAAATTTCACATCAGTAATCATTTTATTGTAATTAGTGTCATATTAAATGCGTTATTGTATTTGTATATTAAATCTTTTTAAGAGTTGTATTTTATTGTCTCATAATACACTGCTAACCACCCAAATTTCAACACAAAGAAAGCAAGAGATATCACAACGAAATTTATTTTGTAGATAATATATTGAGCAAGTAGGAAATGATTAAATTTATAGGCTTCTGTGTAGTGTGGTTCCTGATAAAATCAGTAGCCAGAATAGCCGCCAGTTTTGGAGATCACTGCTGCCACATGCCTCGGCATTGATTCAAAGAGACTTTGGATATGTTCTTGGGGTACAACTGACAAAGCAGCTTCCACACTTTGACAATGTTGATCTAATGTGGCAGCTGGGGATATAATCTGGGTCAATCGTAGAGCAACCATGGAAAACATGTTTACTACGTGTGATTGAGCATTATCCTGTAAAAATATGACTGTGAGCAAGATCTAAGCGTAAGGAAGGACAACTAACTCCAACACTTTGGAGATGTAGAGCTGGCTATGTATCGGCAGTGCGTACTAGAAGAGTTCAAGAGTAATTTCCAATACCACCCGATAACATAACACCCGGTGCAAAAGCACTGTAGTGATGCACGGTGTCTCCAGTCTCGATTGCGATAATCGTGGTGTTGCAGACAGCGTGACTCGACAATATAGACAGTTTCATTCCAATCTGCCATCCACATTCTTTTTTCATCTTACCATTGTTGGCAGAGACGTCTGCTGTTTTGTATCAAGTGTAGATAAGGCAATGGACGTCTTGTGGTCAGACCACTCTGCTCTAAACGGCGTCGAATGGTATGCACAGATGTTCATACTATTCGACGCCGTTGCATTTACGGAGACCAGCAGTGTATTTTGTTCAAAACCATTAAATAAATTTTCAATATTTTATGATCATATAGTATCTTTATATTCCATTTTAGCAATTTTACACTGGTATCCTTAGAAAATTTGTTTTAAGAGTTTTGCAAATTACATTTGAACTTTTTCTATATTTTTATTTATTTGCAGTTGTATTGTCTTGACAAATGATAATTTATATTATACATTACTATAAATATAGTTAGTTTCATAATTTTCATTTTATTACTTTTACAATAATTTTAGTCAAAAGTTTAAATAAATTTTCTTTATTATTCGCGTTAAAGTATATTTACTTCCATGAACAATTTTATTTCATTGCTTTCGTATAATATAAATATTGTTATTCTACAAAGAGTTTTCTTTTCTATACTGTTATTAATGTTTTAATTTTTACGATAAAATGTATCATAAATGTTAAACCACCATTTCAGACATTTACAAAATCATCCTTTATGACATTATATTCCTTTTTTATTGTTAATAGTTCTGTAGTAAGTCAATATTATTAAAAATAAAGAGTTTTGTGAATAACAACACAAAATTTATTTGTGTATTTAAATATTTTAATGCGTTTAGTTAAACTATGTATGCATTTTTCACAGAAAAAACTGCATACTATATTTCATTATATACTACATTAAACATGTAGCATTTGTGTTTAAAAGAATTATTTTTCATAATAAACTTTTATTAATGTTCTTATTGACATCAGATTTAAATATAATTATTTTATAAATGTAATTATATGTACTTGGTTACTTAATAAAAATTTTCAAATATTGATATTTTGTAGAAGTGTATTTAAAATAGATAAATTAATTATTTAGGTGAATCAATAAATTATTAAGATATATGTTTGTTACTTAATATAATTTAAGCTCTTATAATTCATTGACTTATGTTTGAGGAGATCTCTACAATGTATAATTTTTTAACCTGTGTAAGATTTTGTTATATATTGCAAAAAGACTGCATTTAAAAGTTTAATATAATATATCTTTTAATGAATGAATTTCTTTATACACGCAATGAAAAACTTCAATAATTTTACAAGATTAGAACAGAAAAGCTTTAAATAAGAATTTTCAAAATAAGCAATATTATAAAAATGTGTGAAAATTAAAAACAAAATGTAGGTAATCTTCTGAAGTAACAGTATGTGTGATAAAGCAACTGTATCAGCAATTTTAATTTTTTCATGAAATATAGAATTACTGATTACAAAAATACTACTGTTGAAGTAATAATGTAACAAAAATGTGTCTGTATTAATGAATGTTTCATTTACTCAGTAATAGCAATCATTTCCTTAATTAAGCTTTACATTAATTTATATGCAATGTATCATTTAATCAAGAATGATTTAATTTATTTTACAAATTTTGCTCATAATATTTAGTATTTTACTGGAAACTTTGAAATCAATCTCTTTTTGAAATAAAAACTACATTAATATAATGCATAATATAAGTATGTAAATATTTTAAAGTAGAACAAATTGTTCATGTCCATTAGAAATAAGATAAAGCAACAATAATTAGAGATTTTGGGATCAGGAATATATAATAATTTCATCAAATATCCCTTAGGCAACATCATCTTGCATTCCATAAAGGTGAGTGTTTAAGGCTAATTGAAATGATTACTTATTCAAGGATGACATAAGAGCCGATCTAATGCAATTCTATTAATGATACCTATATACAGAATATAATAATTTAATATCATTCCTTAAGCTATAATGTCTATTTATAAACAGTTAGATTCATTTTGAAATTACATATTTTATAAAAAAAAAAAAGATATATGTAATCTTTAGCTAATATAATATATTAATTAAATGTGATATAAAAGTATTTTAATATTTAATTCAAAAATGATCTTAATTGTTTATTATTTATATGTTAAATGATTTTTATATATTAGAAGTAGTATTTATATATTAAATAATAAAGTCGTATTTAACCGCAGTAGTGAGAAATGACAGATAAAATTTACTTAATCATAAAGTTTATCACGACATTTCATTATAATAAACCATGAAGATACATTAAAAAAAATTTTCAAACAAAATTTTGACACCTAGATATTTTTTGTGTTATAAAGAAATATTTGAAACTTTTACTACAAACTCGTTCAGTATTTACTGTACTTTCCCAAATAGTATTCTATTGGAAAATAGGTTCATAGATACAAACAAATACATTGGTAAGAATGTTATTTTACGTGGAATATAGACATGTCACTTTGATCTTTCTGTCTTTAAATTTCTAGATTTATATCGCATTTTCCAAAAACAGAATTCATCTCTTCTAAAATAGTTTTTTTTCATTCAATCATTAAATGAGGAGCATAAAAGATTTTGGTATATATTTTACTGAGGTAACTACATCGATATTGTTGCTGTCTTTTTTATGTTATCTTTAATAAAAATTATAATCAACAATCTTTATATTTTTTGTTTCCATTTGAATTTGATATATGAATATTTATATTTAATTCAATTGAAAAATTGGGAATTCCTAACAACAAAAACCTTGATTGCATAAAAATACGTTTATAACTTATATTGCTTTTAAATTTATTGTTAGTATATGTTTAATATACAAAATATAACTTAAAGTTAATAAATATTGAGTATATAGAAATTTAGTTTTTTAATTTCAAGCGCTAAAATACTTTAAATGTCTAGTAGCACTAGACTTATTTTACTGAGTAACGTCAAAAACATTAAAAATTTTGTTATCTTAACTGAGTTAGTTTTTAATAAATTAAAATCTATTTTAAATACCAATCTATTAAAATCTATTTTAAATCCTGAAACTATAATTTCTAAATGTTTAGATTATCCGTAAAAAATATCGACATGAACTTATTTATTTGCTTTAATTCAAGTTAATAATCATTTATGCGAGGAAATATCTAAAATTATTAAATTCGACTGAATAAAATTGATATCTTCGAGCGTAAAACTCTATAATGAACCTTAAAGTAAATTCACGATTAAGAGGAAAAAGGTGAAATAAGGTAAACTATAAAAGTTAAACCTCGCATTTGACACCATATTATGAATTGAATTATTTACTAACACTTGAATATTCTATAAAATTGTACATTTATATAATACTTATTCAAAAAGATTGAGAATCTAACTAGAATTAGAGAGATTTTTGTTCATATTTTAAGAATGTTTAAGAAATATCAAAAGAGCGAGACAACAACAGTATAAATTTTCTCTTAGAATTTTTTATGAAAATATCATTTTTTATTGTAAATTGAGAATAAAATAATATATTGATTGACAAACATTAAAATATATACAATTATGATAATGAATAAGGAGTTAAATTAATGTATTTCTAAAAAATCATAAAAATTCAATTCCTTAAAGGTATATTCGGAAAATATAATGCAGTTGTTATTGACATATATCTACTAAAATATAAAAATATAGTTTCAATTTAGTCCTTGCTATTCCCATGAGACATTTAATAAAAGGCAATTTTCCTCAAACACCAATTTCAACAATAATTCAATTATTTGTTTTTGGAACAGAGAGGAATTAACTGTTCGTCAAGAAGGTAGATTAGAGATCTATCTTTAGAGATCATGGTAATTGTATTCAAATTCCTACCGTAATTAAATGCCACTCTGAGATTAAACGTTTAATAAATAATTAATGTAGCTAATAAAGTTTATACGATACAAATCTTACAAGTATTGAAAAGAAATTTTAATTTACTTTTTTTGGTACAAGATGTCACTTTTTAATTAGTATATAACCTAATTTGGAAAATAAATTAAAATTTTAATTACATAAAATGTTTTCTGCACATTACTTGAGATTTAAATATTATTTTTTAAGTATGAAGAATAAATTTTGCATATATTACACGTACATTAATATCATAAATAAACAATAATTAAATATATAACTTTTATTTTAAACGTTAAAATATCATTAGAAAAAATTCATATGATATAGTATTCATATAATATAGCTCAAATTGTAACATTAAAATTTTTAAATAATTTTTTTTGTAAAAAACCATTTGTTATATTCTATGTTATTCCATTCATTATATTTATGCATCATCTATTTCAAATAATAATATTCTAAAACTGAAGTATCATTTGAAACAAAACAAATAATAAGAGTTACATCTATAAAAGTCTATATGATATAATTTAGTTTTGATAAATACATTAACTCTGTTATTAATTTCTTAAAATATCATTTGAATGATAAATTTAAATGAAATTATTTTAAAAAAATATTTATGTAAAAATATTACTTGACAATAGTTCAAATTGCTATGAATTGATAACTAAAATTTGTGAAATTAGAAATTACAATTTATATAATGTAATTACAGTAATAATTTAACCATATTTTAATAATTCTCTGATTAAGTTTAAACCCTTGGTCTAAATGAATATTTAAATTGGTCGATTTAATAAATCATTAGTTATTCCATTGTAGTTTTTTAGTTTGATACTAGCAATATAAGTATACTGTATTCTACCCAATAACTATATAATTGTATTCCTGTAGTTTTACAGTTTGCTTAGTGTTAATTTATTTGCCCTATTCAGGTTATATAAAAATATTAATTCAGATAAGCATATTAAAAAACCATTCTATCACTTTTGTCCATAAGTGAATAGTCTGTTAAGTGTATTAGTTGTTTTCTTCCTGAAACTTTTTATTGAATCTTATTTACTAAAATATTAATTTTAGATATCTTTATGCCCTTATTTTTTTAGTGAAAAGAAACAAATGTAACAATTTAAAAAATTGATATTGGTTTTAATTTATATCCTACGTTTGTGTTGCAGATTGCTCTCATTTGAACTAATGACATTTTTCACAGAGCACTGCTTAGATAAAGGGCGTAATATTTTCATTAAAAAAAGGAAAGAAATGATGGAAAAAATGTAATTATTTTCATAATTGATTTACAATTCATTAAATTTTGCAATTCAATGGTATTCGTTAAAATATAATGCTACCTCATTTACTTTTCTTAATTTAGAAACAGTAAAGTTTTTCAACTATAATAAAATATATCTTTAAGGTTATTCTTTAATAAAATTAGTATTCTCCAGAAAAAAAACGTCGATCTTCACAAACATCCATCTCTAAATGTAAAATTTTAAAACAAAAATAAATTACAACATTTAACAAGTTAAATCTATAGACCCATATAGAAAAATAAATTTATTAAATATGAAAAATTGTCTTGTATTTTATAATGTTACGTAAAATGACGAAAATGTGAAATACATAACCAACATTAGTGATTTAAAACTTAATATTTAACCAAAATTGAGCCTATATATAAAATTCATGGTTCAAATGAAATTATTTGTTAAGTATTATAAATCATTAAAAGGACCAAATTTCTTTCTTAATGTGAAAGATATAATTTGAAGGGTAATATTAACAAATATTATCCTTTAAAAATATCAGAATATCACATTAAAGTTTCAAAAATATCCGAATTTTTATATAAGCACATAATAGATAAAAAATTATTTTGAATGTATCTCAGGTACAAAAATTACGTTTACGTATAATAAAAATTATTATTCTTACATAATATAATAATCATAAGCTGCAATTCTCCACCAAATTACTTATATATATCATAATATTATATTATTTATTAATTTTATTCATTTGTTTTAATCATTATATTTACATATCATTATATTTATATATTCAATGCATAAAAATGTTTTCAACATGTGCGTGATATTCATTTTTTGTAAAATTCTACTGAACTTGTTATATGCCAAATTACGTGTTAACGATGTTACTGAATGTTTGTAATCAGTCCTTTATAATTCATGCATTACAGATTACATTAAAAAAATTTAAGAAATATTTAAATAAATTTTATATAACAAACAAATACTTAATTAATACTCCATGTATGATAAGATTAATTCGAATTTTAAACAACAGAATCATTTATTTTGATATTCCCACTTTCTCAGTACAAACCCAAAATTATCAAGTCGTGTAGAGTGCAAACTTTCCTCTGAAGAAAAAATATAAAGTTTGCGCTTAAAGTGAAGATATATACGGTACTCTTCGTTAAATGACAATGTCTTCGAAAATTCTCAAAGTGTACGAAAAGTATTTGGGGATGAGTGAAAGAATTCTTCTGAAAGCTTAAAGTTAAAATAGTTTTGAAAATTAAGATCTTGAAAGTTTTCCAGAACTAAATTATTGTTTTTAAAATAATTAAGTGGTACTAAAGTCAATTTGTTTCAAAATCAATAACATTTAACCATTACACTTTTTATTTTATTTATTTGTTTTTTGAAAATATAACAAAATATGCTAAAATTTATAAATACATTTTTAGGAGCTTAACTCCTACAATTTTAATTACAAGTTAAACATGAGATGGCGAAAAAATATAACAAAATAACTATGGACAATAATTTCAAAGAAATTTTGAATATTTTTTGTTTCCTTTAAATTTTGTTTCACATATCTTTCTATAATACCCAACAAAATATCTATAATTTTATGATCAATTTCTATGAAATTTAAGAGTGCATGTAATCTATCTGGTTACACAAGTTAACAAGAATGGAAAAAATTAAAATAAGTTTACTAATTGAATATGAAAATTATATTTGAATGAATCAACAATCCTTAAATTTTCAAAAGTTTGATCTAGATCATTGAAAAAAAAAATTATTTTTAATTTTAAATTCATTTTGTGTGTTTTTTGTTCCACATAAATTCTTAAAATATATGAAGAAGTGTTAATTCCGCAGTAACTATGGTAGATAATGTAAATTAAAAATTAAGATATTTACTTCGAATAAACAAGTGATTATTTTGTATAAAATAAATAAAAATACTTAGTTTAACATAATTTTAAAATTGAGAACAAATTTTTTCAACTGAGCATAAAAAATAATTATGTATTTTTCGTGAGGAATATAAAGATAAAACATAATATTTTAAATTAATCTGAATAAAATATATTGAATTAATAATCTATCAATTTAAGAAAAAAAGGTCTTAAAAATAATAAATGATAATTGAAGACCACTTCTTAGCAATTAAACATTACAAAAAATCATAATACCTTTTGAATAAATAAGTTTTTATGCTACACATTTTGAAAATTGTAAGATTTAAATGCATTTTAAATGCATGATATGAACTAGTTATAGATAAAATATAGAATTAACTTCAGTTTTTAACACAAGATTTATGTATATTCTTTCGATTTAAAAATGTTAGTTTTAAAATTTTTGCATTCATTTCATACAATTTTTTTTTAAAATTTGCATGTTTTATTAATTCTAATTACTTGACTATGATCTCTATGACTTATAAGTTTGCTTGTCTGTCCTAGCTAACTTTATTTAGATTAAAATTATTACATTAAAATAAATTTTCTTATGAAGTAGGAAAATTTAGTTTCGATATTCTTATATTAAATATTGCTAAATGATCTAGTTATCATAAATTAAGGAAAAATCATGAAAAAAATTAACCCAAAAAGTTATGTGTGGAATTGCATTTACATATATAATGCAATAAATGGGAAGGTACAAAATAGCAAATACAGATATGTTTTAAAAATTAGCATATGTATACAATGAACAAATGGGGGGGGGTGTAAGTTAGGCACAGGAAAAATATTTTTGAAATGGTGTATGATCGTACCGAGTAGCAAAATAATACATGCAACTCTGTTCGATGCTCTCATTTATGCGGTCTATTAATTGTATAAGAAGTGCGAGCCATTGTTTTTCCAAAGCAGTTGAAAGCGTGACTAGGATCCCAGGAGCGGGATTGAGAACAAGTACATGTCGTACTACAACGTCCCAAACATGCTCGATTAGGTCAAATTTCGGTGATCGAGGTGGTCACAGCTTAAGCTTAATTGTTTCCTGCTCAAAGTAAGTATTCCAAACGGTGCACATAAGTTTCTATGATATCATCTCTATAGATGTGATTAACATTTTCATGGGAAAAGACATGGGGATCTGTGCGTCAATTTAAAGAGATATCAAAATACATATGCTGCCTGATCGGCATGCATCTCTTTCACCTATGTTTGATACATGAAAACTAGTTTCAAGATTTCTTCAAATTAACCGTTTGAGTGCGGCAAAGCTCTATCGTGCTTCGCTTGTTATGTTATGTTTATATATAAGTAAACTCTTCCGCAGTCAAATGGTTAAAATGCACCTACTATTGTTTTCGAGTAGGTGAAACTTGAGTTCATAAAAAAAATAAAATATTTTTAAACGTACATGTTCTCATACATTATGGGCAGACTAATATATGAAATTTATTATATATTGTCAACTGTTTTTATTTTGTTATTCTTTATTTTATGAGGGCAAACGTTTCAGAGATACGGGGATATATTTATGTGAAATAAAATAAACCTCAAAACAACTCCAAAGTACCTATACTCACATTTATCTGTGCATAAAATACATAACATCCAGGATTGGTTGTATTTGAAAATGATACATTTCACATTCTGAAATATAAGATTACTACAATAGCTCATTCATCATATTGCTTAATTGATGAAAACTGGAAGATCATTGAGTAACTTGTAATTTTTTTTTAACATAAAACTATTATATTTCTTAGTTTAAGAATGTAAGCGTATAAGTTTGGCGTAACCTAAATCTGGGGTGTGAGCTGAATATTCTTTAAATTAACATTCTGAGGTTCTCTATTATCAATGCCAAGCAGATGAAATAAAATACGTACTTACTTATTCAAGGACATTTAATAAGAAATTCCTTTTGGAGTTATTAATTTTCTTATGTTATAATTTTATTATAACATAAGAAAATCAATAATTACTATACCCACTTTATTAACTAAAAAGTTTACTTAATAAAAGCATTGTGAAATGAGATTTTAAAATGTTACGCAACACAGTTTTAAAACTAAATATTGCTTATTTTAATTTATAAAATAAAATTATTAAAATTATTTTAAGTGTAAAATATTTTAATAAAATCGTAATTTTTTATTTGAACAATTTTTAAGAAACAAGAATTTAAATTTTTTGCAACATTAAAATAATTGGCAGTTTAATAGCTATTGTGATTTTTAATCATAACACTGCGTTAAAATTGTAATCATAATTTGACAATTTTTGATTACATGCTGTTTTATAAAAACAAACATAATTTTATATAATATGTAAATTCTGAATTCATATGTATTTTCTTAGTAATAACTTAAATGCATCTGCTATCTTAAATTACTTTAATTACTGAAATTTATAACTATTTACTTGTTACTAAGATTGGTTTGATGACAAAATATTTTCACATGCTTAGATAAACCACATTTTTTGTCAGTTATTAATATACATTCTAACAACATATTACATTATTTATCAATAAACAAGTATTATCAAATTCAATTTACATAAACAGCTTTTTAATGCGATTAATAAGAATTGCAATTGAAAAAGAGTCGTAATTGAAACTTTATTATTTAATTAATTTATAAGAGGATGAATATTATTTTAGAGAGCTGTAACGAAATACGACACATTACTAATCAGATTTTAACTGTTTTAAACCTTTCAAAATATAATGATGTATTTTTCTTAAAGTAAAGGTATCTACAAAACATTCCATGAAATTACTCTTATCAATGTAATATGTATAATGTGCATTCACGCATATTTTAAAAAATTTAAAAATATAAATTTTTCCCAAAATCTTTAAAATTATTTTTTTTCTCAAAAATGAATGCACATTATTTTAACATTTTAATCTCGATAGATTCCAAACATGCATCATTTATATTAGTTATAAAAAATATAGTTAAATTTACTGCAATTTATTCTAGTAAAATTTATAGAAATGTAATTTTCTATGCATTAGAGATATTAGCAAATCTTATTTTTCTTAATGAATTCCTGATAAAGAAAAATTATCATTTTCTAATTATTTATAATAGAAACAACCGCTGATAACTAGATATTGTAAGAAACTTACAAACAATGAAAATTAATAACATTTAAACATTTGTAAGATTTTTAATTAGAAATTAAAATTTAATTTCTAACTGGTATAAAAGAAAGATTTTAAATTTTAAATTTTCATTAAACTTAAAATTCTGTGTATTCTCTAGTCACTTATAAGGTTTTATTATTTAGAATTTTGTAATTTATGAATAACTCTTGCTGATTTTTATACCTAAACATAAAGAATTTAACTATTTACAAGAAGTGAATATATCAATGTCAAATATATTATTATTATTTAAAACTTGAAAACCTGTTTCCAATATATAAATATAATTATTACAACTATGTTGTAATACTTTTAACGAGTCAGTAATTATAAATGAGCTCATGAACTCATAACTTTTTTTATGTATTTAATTAAGCTTGTTTCAAACATCTAATTCTTTACATTAAATATATGCATTGTAATTTTTGGCAGTAAGGCCGATTTAATTTTTTTATATTTTTGAAAATTATTTATTAATATTTCGTTACATTTTCATACACACTTCAGATTTATTAAATTTGTTAATGCGTTACAAATAATATTTAAAAAATATTGACTTTAATTTATTAGTTTGCTAAATATCTAAATTTTTATTAAAAACTTATTTCACAAATTTACTTAATGCTTATCACTGAATACATTAAGCAGAATTATTTTCAACTAATAGTTCATTTAGGGATAACAATATCATTTGCGAATAAAATTTCATCATTTGCAAATCAGAATATTTTTTATTTAAGGTTTTAAGAGACTTATTCAATTTCCTTAAACAAAATATTGTATCTTCACAACAAGCTTAGGTGATGAAAGACACAAATACAAATGTTATATAATTTTCTCAGAAAATCTATAATTTTAACTTTCTGTATACTTACACTAAATATTATTATCCAAGCGGAAACAAGAGCCTTCCCCAGTGATTTCTAAGATAAGTTATGAGTAAGGGCAAAGATCTAAAGAGTGCTTCGTTAAACGCCGATGTACATGAAATGTACAAACTGAACAGAATCTACTAAGAATGAATAGTATAAGTTGTGTTCGCATCGATGACTTCAGCAGACAGTTTCTGAAATTTATTTTCGACGTAAAGAAGAACATTTTACAGTATGATGAAATTTTTCTGCTTACGAAAACATTTAAAAGTTTAATTCCATATGTATATCCTAGCCTCTTTGAGTCTTTATTTTATTTGTTGACGTTATTTTTTTAATTAATTTCGTTATGTTAAAATTTCAAAATTTTGTGAAAAATGATAAAAGTAAATACTTTATTGTAAGTGTGATAAATACTTATAATATATTTTATATAGATTAACTTAAGATTAACATAAATAAATCTTAGGTAATTTATATAAAAACACTTTCGCTTCTAAAATATAAATAATTAATTAAAATACTTTCATTTTCGTAATTTATTTAAAAATTTATTAATATAAATTTTTTTATTCCTTCAAATAAAGCTTTATATATATATATATATATATAAACCAATATTTTTTGTGCTTTTATATTTTTGTTTAGACTTAACATTCTTTAGTATCATAAATTTTTAAAAATATAATTTCGAAAATTATGAACTTAGAAAAGAATGTTATTCCATAGTAACGTTTTTAATTTTAACAATCATTATCATTTGTTATGTTTAGTATTTATAATAAATATATTTATTTAAAAATGCACTTGTTGCATTTAAATTAACAATTATCAGTTGAAAATTTTTCATATTGTTTTAATAGCTACATTGTTCTTTCATCATGTTTATTTTTGAGTGATGGTTTTCTTCTATATTTTGAATAAATGCAGTAAATGTTTGACTTTTGAATGAATTTTCTTAATTATTTTACAATAAATATTAACTTGAGATTAAGACAGAATATTTATTTCTAAAATTGCCTTGACGTATCTTAACAAAACACTTCATAAAATTCAAAGTGCCAGTTTAACAGGCCAAATCTCTGATCAATAAAAAGTTCAAGAGTTGAATTACTCCATATTATGTCACCCAGTACCACTCCAGCCCTACTTACATCAACAATTACCACTCCATATTATACATCATCATCATCATTCATTAAAATCCTCCAAATCTAAGATTTTATTTACAGTTGTAGCTAATGAAGTGCATGGCATTAATCGATAATTAGGACAAAAATCTAATAAAAATTACCAAATGAAAAATGTTTTACAAAGTATAAATAAGAATAACAGATAAAACCTTTTTCAAAATTTATAAAATCAAGCTATTAATGACGAGAAAGAAAATTAATATTGAATTATATTGTGGTTTTCTTTCCAGGAATATATCATGATTTTTTTATGATTGTTACCTTCGGTAATTTCATTTAGTTTCAAAAGTAATTTTCTAAAAACATAAGAAAATAACTTAAGACCTAATTCTCTTATAAATCCATGTGTTTATCACATCTATGAACTGATGACATTCATGTAAATTTGTTCTTCAATCGTTAAACTGTGTTAAAATGAATGTATAAACAATGTGAAAAATGTAATTGGATGATAATTTGAAGTTTGGCGTATATTCTTAATTAAACATTTTCTAACAAATATGTTGTACTAGATGCTTGAGAATACATAAATTTAAAATTGTAAATGGTATTTTACAAAAGAAATTTTTACAATATCTCAGATTTCGTTTTTATCCTGTAAATAAAACATTTAGTTTAATGTTTAAGTTTTTTGGATTTTTTAGATAACAAAAAATTTATTTTATAATCTAACTAGATATTTATAAGCAGTCTTAAGATTTTTAAACTAATAAAAATTCAAATTCTAAAAAACGTTTTTGTGTGTTTGTTGCTTGATATTCAAAAAGAAATCATTGCAAACGTTGATTTCCAAATTTAACAACGACAAATGTAAATTTTATGTCAAAATACACTTACTTCTAAAGCTTTATCTCAAGTTCCTCTTTCCTTCCCTATGCATTTATATATTTCTTAAAAGTTTTGGAATAAGATATGAAAAATGTTATTCCATAGGGAATTGAATTCATATTTGATCAAAAACTGCTTGGAAGTACTTTTTCATTGTATTCATAGGATAGTTCGTATTTTTTAACTGTGTCAAATAAATTTAATCGTATTAATATTTTTCCCAAATATTTTTATTCATATTTTTAACAAAAATAAATAAATAGTTAAAATCGAAAAAATAATATAATATAAGAGCAGTCTTTGTCATAAAGATGCCAATCGTTTTTGTTCAATCTAATTTTTCAAAATGTTAGTTTTTGAAAATTTTTAAAAAACGAATCACTCAAAAGTTAATGATTTTGAGATTTAATTATGTTAATAGGCAAACTCAAACTTTTCTCTTTTTCATAACTTCTTGCCTAGTTAATTTAATAGATATTTTTTCATTTGACTAGTTTTTAATAACTAAATATTTATCAACATAAATGCACTCATTTTTAATGCTTGCACTGAAACGCCTTAAAAAAAATATACTAATTAACTTAGAAACTGTTAATCTGAGACATTTTATTTCGTAGGTCATTTTGTTAAAATAAATTAACTACATCTTTCAGAATGTGGAAATAAGTGTATAAATTTTCATTTATCCATTAAAATATAGGTGAACTTACGTAGGAAAATCTAATTACTTTTCTTATTTTTTTATTATTCTAAATTAAAGATTTGCAAATAATTATAGTTTAAAAATTATTAAAAAAATAAAAAAATATATATATATAATATACAGAACAGCATTGATAGTGATATGTACCCGCAATAACTTTGATCAGAAAGTAAAAGTTGATGACTTTCTCAATATTCATCACTTTATATTATATTTTACTTGAAGTTGTTTCTAATAATGGAAGCATAACTACTGTTATAGAAATTTCAACCAATTGAACTAACTATTCCTTTATCAATCCGAGATGCATTATAAAATTTGAAATTCATCCGCATTGTAAAAGAATATCATTTTAAGCGTTTTCACTATAATAAAATAATTATTTTACTTTATTACTTTATTATTCAAAAATATTATTTATATAAAAGAAAGTCTTCATTATAATATGCATGAAAAACAAAAAAAAAGTTTTGTTATATAGTGAAGAAATGAGGAATTATTTCTTAGATTCTAGTGTAATAATTCATAAATATGGAAAACAACAAAAATTTTGAAATTATATGGGTAACTTTAATATATTTTTATTAATGGCAAAATAGTGAATTTTATATCGAGAAAAAATAAGGTACTTCTTCCTAAACATTTCAGTAATCAACAATTTTGATGGAAATCTCTTATATGAAAAGCAATATTTTGTTGCTTCTGTTGCTCAACATAATGTTTATTGTATCGAAAACAATAAAGAATTAACTATTTCTTTGCATCAATTTATGGAAATTCATATACCCTAAAAGTCACGTTCTGCTATTTTGAATGGATTTAATAAAAAAAGAATATCAAAGTTTAAGAGCAAGTTCAATTTCTTGATGTCGCTCATCAGTCTTACACTATCATATACTTATTTTCGTACGGTTTTATTATATACGATTTCCACTCATTAAATATATACTTTTATTCTTAAAAAACCCTGATGTTTATTTGAAAATAGTTTTATTTATATCCAGATTGTATTATGAAAAACAAACTTGCACTAAAATTCTGATAATAAATGCATTATCTACTTACGGAAATTTATATTTTATATAATTACGGCTTAAAATATCCTTTTATATAATGTAGTCGATATAATAATATAATAATAATAAAGTCTATAGTTATATAATATGGGCTAATAATATCTTTTAATAAATTTTCTTTAGAAAAATAATTTTAAAAATTCTTGAATTATTGGTTTGCATTTCACTTGTATTTTGTATTAAAAAAATAAGTTGAAGTTGAAGATAAATTATTAAATTAAAAAAGATCAGTAATAATACTGGACTTAATTTTTATTTTCTTCTATTTTTGCATATAACTCCATGTAACTATTACAATTCTAATAATTTACTGCAAAATTGATGCAAGGAAATCAAAAAAGAATCATAATCTAAGAGCAAAACACACTAAGGAAAATAAGTCCAAGACTTATTTGTATGTGTATTTCTGGATTCGGATCCCTCATTACCAGTTCATTTTATTCAAGAAATAACTCACACACATGTTAAAACATGTTCCTATTGCAGTGGACTACATCACGATTCGACTGCACGTGCACAGGTAAGAATGAAATAAAATATGAAATGAAATAAAAATTAGCGTATTTACAGTTTATATTAACAGTGAAATAAAAACAAAAGCAGGTCATTTGCATATTAACAGTTAAAAATAATACGATAAATTAAGAATTTAAACAAATTAATAAAATTAAAATAAAATGGAAATTAAATCGTAATATATCGAAAGAAAATGTTTTGGTACTAATTATCAGTAACACTATAATATAAGAATTCAAATATACAAGAATTACTTTTAACTAAGGAATCTGAAATCTCACAAGCAATAAATTTATGAAAATCTTGTATTGGATATTTGTATAGATTTAATCCCTTAGCAGTTAGTTATTTGGGACAGACAAGATATCATTAATGTTTATTAAAATATAATCAAATACAAATTTAGCAAAGATCTTGATCATTTATATTATGCCTCAGATGTAAACCATACTAATATGGGTAGTGTTCCATACAAAAGAGAGCGATTCGTCACTGTCACTATTGCAGTTGCAGCATGCTATGTGTGATTCACGTAACCTCCTGAAGTACTTTTTAAAGTGACCATTTTTTTTCTATTGTGAAAGAAAATAAGAAAGGGATTGGAAATAATTCTGTTGAAATACTTCATTGATCAATCCATATACCAGTCACTTTCGCAATATAAGGTTTGTTGCTTTTATTTCAAAAGTTTTATTTTAAGCAAGTATTTCAGATGATATCAAGGATATTGGAGAGCAATAATTTCAATTATCTTGTTGCGTACAGATTTATTGGCATTTATATCCGCTATTTTAATGTCCAGAGTGCTTTGATTTGTAAGTTCTTAACACTCGTTCTGTATTGTACTGATGATCTCCGAATTAAGCTGCGGATTTAACAGTAACAGCAAAACGATATACTATCTAACTAAATAGTTACGTATGTATTGTTATTTCCTAATGCATAATTGATAGCTACTGAAAAGCAACAGCTTCAGCATGATATATTGACTTATTCAAATTTGACATGCTTGAATCTGGGGTAATACAATTATCCTTGAGAACAAATGTAGTGCAGTTAAATTGCTTAGATTCGTCAGTACAATAGTTTATGTTTGCATAAAAAATGGGTGGGCAAGCAGTTAATGTTTGTGGTAGATTAAACTAAAATATTCTTTTGAATGTGAGATGCAGTTATACTGGAATGTTTGTGAATAGATTTCTAAAAATCGGATTGATTATATGAAACACCATCAATTTCAATATTCCTTCGAAGTTGGAGGACTGGGTATTGAAAACCTTTTTTTTCGTTTACTAGTCATAACATGGAAGACCTGTTATAATTTGTGGAGCTGTACTGAAAGTAGTTTTCTGGTGATTGGAAGATAGAAGTACATTTAAATGATAAAGGAAAATTTAATTTTCTGAGATTTCAATGAATTGCCGTGGAGGAACAGCAACAAATAATCTTTTTTTTTTCTAAGAGTTTTTTAGATAAATTGTTTTAATAACTTTCCCCGTGAGTCCCAAGTCTTAGTTAATTATTGACCTTAGAGGGGTGCTGTAGGTATGATTATAGTTTTGATATGGCGGAATTGTGTTTGGAATAATAGTTTGGAATCCATGACAATTTCCAGAAGCGTTAGGCTTTCATGTTTGAGACAACATTTTTAAACTGTTTTCGGATTTGATTTAAGGCACCTCTTATTTTTGTCAATCATTGCTGTAGATTTCATTATCGAGGTTGTGAATAGCAGCTTACTACAGATTTTAACGAATTGTTGAAGAGTATTACACACACTTCACTGTGTGAAGACTGAGTTATTTCCAAATAACTCCCCTTCACATTATTACAACAGATTCTACTTACCACTACCATAGTGTCGTCTGCAAAATATACGATCTGTGTATCTTAAGGCATGATTTTGTCAAAATATCACAGACGATGTGTCACATTATCGGGTCTGCTACTGTACCATATGGACTCACCTAAAATTGATGCTGGATATTCCTGAATCACCAATTGCCTCTAGCTTCTGTCACTGAGAAAGATATCGATTTCGATGTGTGCCAATGATAAAATTATCTATTTTTCGTATTTAAATAAAAAAATTTAGGGTTGGCTTAAATTAAAAGTAACATGAAAGAAGCATATGCTAAATTGTCTGGCTTGCCCTTTAATATGTTTTAATGCTTCTAAATGCATTCTTATGGGCAGTGCTTCGCACTCTCAAAGCGCAAGTTTAAGGTTGTGTTTTGAGACAACACAACCTCGGGTTGGGCAAAGTTGAATCAAAATTTTATCACTGCTGTGGGTCAATAAAATTGGAGTATGTTTAGGTACTAAACACTTCGGGGCTCATGTTAGGCTAACCACCTATCCCGGATTTATGATTTTTACCCCAGACTCCTCAGTCATGAAAACAGATATGGGTACTTTAGTCCTTGGCCCCTAAGGGATGCCGCTTTAATAAGTTGAATATTTTTAACTTTCGTAAAATTTCATGAAAGCTTATGCTTATTAGTTAATATAAAGGAATTTGTTTTTTTTACAAGAAATTTTATATTATTTGTATAGTATGTGTAAAAATGTTCAGACTTTGAAATTCACTCCTCTGATCAATTGGCGCAGCTTGTCCTTTTTGGACCTTGCGCCACGAAACCCAACCAACCAACCTCTGATCTATTATAAGAAAGCATATATATAAATTAGAATATTCAGACAATATTATGATTTTTTTCAATCTCCATACATCATGCAGTTAAAATTTTTAATTTTACTAATTGTTAATAAAATTCTTAGTTTATTCAATTTAATCCTAAAAGCTTAAAAGATGAATGAGATTGAGTTAATATTAGAAAGAAAAGTTAATATTATATGCACACACAAAGCTTTTATTCGTGTTAATTTACATCAAATCGACACATCTTATAAAAGCTTAAAATACCATGTTTTATTAAAATTTCTTTTTTGAATTTGAAAACTTGACCATATTAAAATTAAATTTCTCTGATTTTCAATTTTCCATTACTTAAATTAAAACAAACATAAAAGCTATTTCATTAAAAAAAGACTCTAACATTTTAATAACTATAAATGAATACATACATGAGAAAATCTTATAAATTGTTTAAAAAAGTGATTTTTGTTTCTTAATGTGATTGATATTGTGAATTAAATTTTTTTATTTCTTGTAATATAATCAAATTCAATGGTTATTTAAACGATGCTTTTTAAATAAAACTCATTACAAAATGATGGTTATTGAAATTTTTTTGAAATAAAATGATGAAAAAAAATTTTGAATAATATCGAATATTTTTCGAGATCAACTGAAACTTTTTTCTTTAATGCTTTTACTAAAGAAAAAAGAAGAATAAATTTTTGCATTTAAAATTTTTACAATTTTACTAAATAAAAAATTTAAGTCATACAGCAATAAAATAAGTAAGGCATTGAATCGAAGTTTAAATAAAAAATGCATCTTATAATTTTAAGAAGTCTTTTTTAAAAGTCTCGTTTAATTTTCTAATCAGATTTAAAAAGTGTTTATGTCAAAAAAATAATTCATCAAATTTAAAAAGTAATCTATGAAAAAAATACTTCAAATAAGATTTATGATTTTTGCTGCATATGATGCATCATTTTAATAAAAATTTATGTGAACAGAATATTAAGTATTATTTAAAGCATTTTTAAACAAAATATGTAACAATTTGATTTTTTTTTCTTTTCCTATAAAAAATTAAAATCCCATTTATGGATAATTTTTACTTGGAAAAAAAAAAACATGAAACATAAATATATGCATATAAGTTTTAAAGGCAATACCAAAGAATCTTGAAGAAAAACATATCCTTTAATTCATTCGAAATTTTTAATTCATAAATAAAGAAAACATGAATGTATACCTGAAGAAAAGCAGGTTTACAGCCACACATTTTTAATTTCAATATTATTCATGTTGATGGGATATTTTACAAACTGAAAGTTTATTGTATTTCCCGTCAACATGATTGTAAATAATATATATATTGAAAAACTGTATCTTCATATATATTATTTACAATCACTTTTATTCTAAATGCCACAGTTGCTGAATTTGAATTTAATGTTTTGTTCCAATTTATTATAAAAAAATTTGTGTTTTATCACTAATACCTATTCTCTTTTAGTTGTGTCAAATTTCACTGACTCTTCATTGGTAAATAAATACACAAAAACATAATTTAAACCCTTAATCACCTATTTAAAATTCATTTCCAGTTGAAAATCAGTATAAAATTATTTATATGATCGTATGAAAAATCAAAATTGATGTATCAGTGTAGTAAATGTATATTTTAATATTACATTAATATAAATACATTTTTAGCGTGAAATCGAAAAGTATATGTTATTTTTAAAGAAAAGTATATATATATATATATATATATATATATATATATATATATATATATATATATATAGAAAAAGTAGTAATTATAAGTGCTTTAGTTAAATAAATCATTTGCATATTTTATCCAATATTGCATCATAAACATTCATGAATTAACATGAGCACATGTTTCGTATAGCCTGTTGTTTGTAATTTTATTTAAATTAATGAACACATTTAATTACCCTATAGATAAATAATTGCGAAAAAATAACTGATTAAAATGTAGTAAAATATTGCCGTTTAAGAAGTTTTATCATTATTTTATAGGACAAATAATAAATATTTTTATTACACTTGACAAAACAAGCAAGACTTGAAAAAGTTATAATATGAAATGGTAAAAGTTTCATTAAATTATATTAAGAAAAATTAGTTTTCTAAAAAATTGAATTTTTTCTAATAATTTGATTAAGTAGGAAAATTCATGAAATCATTTAAATGCATAAATTTAAATTTCCTTAGAAATTTAAAATTTTAATTTACTTCATTTATACGTTATTTTAATAAATCATATTACCTTTCGTTTATAATTATTACTGTAATTATTAAATTATTTCTCTTTGTACATAAGAATACAAAGAAGTAAAAATCCGACTGAAGGATTATTCTATTATATTTTAAAATCATTGTTCTGATATGCAAATGCAGTGAATCTTGTGGTAAGAATTTTGGAAATTTTAAGTATATATATTTATAGTATTAAAGAAACTTAAATAGAAATAACTAGAATCTAATAGATCGATCAACAAAGCAGCGAATTTCATAACTTTGAGAATGAAGTAGAATTGGTATTAATTTTTTTTTTCAATTTGCTTAGAGAAAAATTAAAAATTTTTAACATTTTTTTTTAATTTTTCTAGAATTTTATACTATATTCCATGACATTTTGATCTCAAAAACTAAATTTTAATATTTTTCCTTATGATAAATTTGTCTTGATGATATACATTAAATTACTTATTTTTTAGGAATATTCCTACTACTTCCAGAAAATTATCCAAACATTTTGTAACATTAATGTTTCTTCCGTTTTACATATCTCATTCTAAAATAACAGTAGTTTACAGATTAAATTAAAAATTTGATTCCACCAAATAGTCGTACATTTATAAAATTATAACTTAATTTCATATTCAATAATTTTTCAAAATGTTAAGTATCCAATAATATATAATATTTGTAAAGCGGTAACGAACAAAATTTGTTCATTAAATGCATACACTTTACTAAGCCAATCTATTTATATAAAGTTTTATATTTCAAATGCCGAAGTGCAAAATTTATTAAAAATGTAAAACTCGAGTAATAAATTTAAGTAAAAGCTCTTAAGTGGTAAAAAGTTAAAGCTTAAAAAAAAACTTTCAGGGGAAGAATATTTAGTCTTACAGCTATTTTGGTATAGTTTGTATTAACAATTAAAAACAAAACAAGAATACTACAAGCTTTTGAAATTGTTAATTCTTCCGTAATATGTTTTGTTAACTTCTGGTAGTTCATTCAAATTGCTTGAAATACTAGTTAAAATTTTGGACTTAATTTTTTTGAAGATATTAATTATTTTTGATTTTGAAAATTTTTATTGATAATTTCAATTTAAAATCTTAACATGCAACTTTTTCAAAAACAAATCTGTAATTTATCTGAAAATATTTACATAATCAACTAAAATTACTAAGTATAAAAACTATTCCATATTTATGTGATGGTTTTTTAACGTAGATATCTACTAAATCTTAACGTTTTAACGAGATTGTTACATCTAATATAAAGCTTCAGTGAATTCCAATTTCCAAATTTCCAATTCAAAATATTTTTTTATTTCTAAAAACGTTGCAATAAAATATTAGGAAAATTTAATCATTCATTTTAATAAGACGTCATTATTTCTTAACACAAAAACATTTTCACTCAATTGATACTATTTAACGTACAATTCGCATTTTTTGTTTAGAGCGAGAGTGATAAGCCCTTCTTGGAACATATATCAACTTTAGTCTTTTGACCTATCTAACCAAAGTGAACAATGGTATAAATTTTGTTTTTATATTTTCATGATACTGTCGATAACACTTATGCATTTGCGATATCTCTGGCAATACAAACATATCTTTCTCAGAAAAGTTATGCATTTTCGGTGGTTCAATTATAATGCGATAGGAAAACATACAAAAATTATTTTTAATTCACAACATATATATCAATTTAAGATAATTAATAGCTTACCAAACGAGTGAATTTTGCACTGATTAAAATTGGTTATAAAGACAAAAATGCTGTGTTTTTTTTGTTTCCTATTTATTATCACGAAGAAAATTCATAGTATACTGGTGTGCAAAACTTAAGCAACAGTTGGCTTTTCTGCCATAACTCCGTGAGAAATCATCCGAGGGACATAAAATTCAGACATGAGACACATCATTTTGCACTTAAAGGATGACGAAAGCATAGTTACACAAAAATGAATGCAATGGATACAGTATGGAATCAAACAAAAATATGCTTTATTGAACTTACAGTATCCCTGCACAAGATCATCTGTCCAAGAGGAACAATAACAAATAGATGTTCCTTTGTATGGAATATGCCCTCCCCTTACTGCAATGGTTGCTTCGCACCATCTCCCCATACTCAACACCAGATTGTCCAGCAGCTCTTGCAGTAAGAGTGTCCATTCCACAATCAGCACTTGTTTCAGTTGCTGCGTGTTCCCTGCAAAGTAACAATTTCTAAAATAGTTAATAGGTATACTAAATTGTGTGAATACTATTTTATTTACAAGAAACTGCGAAACAATTGACTCATTAAAAGAAATAAAAATCGAAATGCATAAGTTAGTATGATTTATAGTTAAATGACAATAATCTTAGTTTCTATATTAATAAAATGACGATTAAAAATAATTTAATTTTATAAATATTATTTAATTCAAACATTTTAAAAAATATTTTCAGAACTAAATTACAAAATACAAATTAAATAATACAAATACTAACCATTATTTATGTAAAATTCCAAATATTTTAAATCTTGGATTTTTTTTTTCCTTACATTTAAAAGGAGGATATTACCAAATCATTCCTGACTATTCAGATAAAAATGCAAAGTATAAATTATATCCCCACATATTTTGATAATATTTTTAATCAAAATCAACACATAATTTAAATAAGTTAATATGCTCCCCGTCTGCACATAGATTTAAATACAATTGACATAAATCCTCACGAACACTACTCTTGAAAAGCAATTTTCTCTTGCTCTTTATAAAGGTATAATTGAAATGCAGCATAAAATTTTTTATACAATAAAATTAGTTTTATATTTATTTTTACACATTGCACCAAATTGATATTTGTTAAATAACTGAATATTTATTGAGTAGAATGGAAATATATATATATATATATATATATATATTATCATTTAATTTTACACTTTTTTAGATGTGGTTACAAATGAAAGGATAATGTATGGTTTCATATATACTTACAATAGAATTTGCTTACACCAATAATATAGCATGCGAGTTAAGTCATTTACATTTCTGAAAGTTTTTGTTTTGTGTGCCTTGAAAAATATTTAAAAACAAATATCAAATTCTTTGTCTTTAAGAAAATGTAATTTTCACCCATAAACAAGATGTGAATAAATTAATTTATATTTATGTTTGTAATGCAATATACTAATAATTTTCCACTTTCAAACATATATGTGTGTGTATGCCTGTGTGTATATGTATATATGCATAAGGATATTTAAATAAAGTTCTTAGAAATGAATATTTTTAAAGCGTTTTTACATTGTTTCAGTTTTTAATGTAAAATTATACATAACATTTTAGGATACATTTGTTCTTTAATTTAAATCTCCTTGAACACTTAATCTTCTTATTTGGTAAAAATGTTTTGCAAAGGCACTTTTACATTTCATATGTGAAAGTAAATTTGAAAATTTAGACATTTGTTTAAAATTTATTCTTCATGAAGCTCAGTATTAAATAAAGTTAAGAATACAGAATAGTTAACAGTTTTAAGAAAACAAAATGTGATATTTATTACAATGATAAATAAGCATTAAATGTAGGGAAATTGTATTTTAAAGATTTACTCATTTATAGTTTTATCAATTAAATCAAAATATTGTGAATAATATCTAGTTCACTACTTTTCACAATGAAATGATTCGTAATCTCTATTAATATTTTTTAGTTTAACTACATTATAAATTTTAATTTTTAAAAATCTTAATAAATTGACATTATATATATATATATATACCTGTATAGATATAGTTATCCAAATCCATCATTTTAATTTGCTCAGAATACAATTATATCAATATAAAATAAAAAAAACAATAATAATTTTATTATTATAACCCTTTTTTACAAGTCTTAAATATTTTACCAGGATAATTTTTTTATGAAGAATAAGCTTTTAAATTTGACTTTATTAATTGAGTTTGATACTAACGAATAAATTCAATAATTAATTTTTTTTTGAATACATAGGTCACACACACACAGGGGTCACTGATTAGGGCATTCATTCTCGTTGTCGGAAGTTTGTCAGTTTGAATCCTAACCCAACCGTCATATTTGCTTAAGGCACATTAAAAAAAAAATGTTATAGCTGCCATGCCGTAAATGTGAGATGATATCTCTTATGGTGGTATGCCAATTCTGGTACTTTGTTCTTCTTAGTCCAAAAACTCATAAATTACGAAGATTTTCTTTCAAGGCTATGATGCCACACACAAAAACTCCTCATTGTGATGCCATTACTTCCCTTCCTTTTAGTGCTTAAAAGTAAAAATCCTAGTAGCCGGGCATTATTGTAAAATATAATATTATTCTTATCTAAAATTATTTATATGACTATCTAAATTTGCTTAAATATTGTCTTTGTTTATTATTAATTTTCTTTAGATATTTCGGAAATAATTTTTGAAATGTTTGAATATCAATTATATTAGGTTTCTTAGTTTAAATCCTTTATTACTTTTGTTCTTTTTTATCAAATACAATAAAATAATGAATAATCTGTTAATAACTTTTTATTTTATTTTCTATTTAGATTTTAAGAATTTTTTTTTTACTTTTCTAGCATAATTTTATCGAAAAAAAATTTATTAACAATTTCAGTGTGAAAGATTCGAGGCTATCTTAAAAACTCAACTTTAACGTGTTTCATTTTTATTAATTATTTTTTATGAATTAATTAAATTTGAATAATATATATATTTTAATTATACAATTGTAACGTTTTAATATTGTAATTCTATACAATGACATAAGTACAATGTTGAGTTCTAATATGACTACTTATAGCCCTAATATTCTTTATATCATCGACGTAAAATGAACTAACTTATGTGACTTCCTTTTCAACTTTTAATAGTAACGTAATAATACGATAAGTGCGTTTTAGAAGTATAAATTTTGTGATTGTGAATATTTTAAGATATTAGTCTTGGATTTTTATCAAACTTTGTCAATACTCTAAACCATAGGTGGGCAACCTGCTGCCTCCGCGAGGTTCTTGTGTGGCCATTTGCCACCTAGTACAAAATGGTAGAGTTCGTTTCAAACAATTATTGTCAACATATAAACAACTATCAATGCCATGACAGTTGCGCAAAAAATCTCGCCAAATACAATCATATTGTAACATGACGTCAGAATACTAGTCTGAAACGGACTCTAACACGCATGAGCGAGACTATGGCCCACAGACCACCCGTTTCAGACTTGGACACTCAATGTTAATTTTTTTAACAGTTTTTAGCACCTCCAAGTTGCAATAAGAATGAACTAAACGAAAAAAAGCCGGCTTATGTGTGTTGTTTCTTTTTTTATTTAGAAGGAATTAAAAAATTATAGAATTTTCAGGTAAGTGAAAAATTATTTATTCGGAGATTTCTGAATTTCAGAAATCAATTATGCTTTTTTCAGAGTATTGCCGAAATGTTGGTTTTATATCTAAATAAATAATTTTTTACTTTACTTAAATCTCCACAATGTTTATGTAATTTACATATCTAAAAGTAACGATTAATGTTTTATGCTATGTACATGTAATAAATATATTTTCAAATGCAATAAATATTTCATTCGAAAATATATTTTACTTTCAAATGTAATATTTATTTGAAAATAAATTAAAATGACAAAATACTTTTTACAAAATTTGTCATACAGAGCAGCCACATACTAGCAGACAATATGTTTACACCGATATTGATTGGTTGCATCATCGGTTACACTGAGCAATTCATTAGTCAGCTGATTGTCTTTTCAAAAAATTTTTAATTAGCGCTAGCAGTGCCTACGACCTTGTCTAAGAAGTAAACAAAACTCGGTTTCAGATGTCTAATTTGAGTGTCACACCTTGCTTTGGCTTCTAAGACTCGCATCTCTCAACGCTTCCCTGTTGCGATCTTCATCCAACTTTAGTTAACAGTGCTTAGAAAGTATACACTTTTCTAAAAATATTATTTGATATTCGTTTTTTTTTATCCATCATGTCAAATAGTAAGAGAAGAAAATTAGGTGATGAAAACAGAACATTTAATTTAGAATGGGAGTTAGATTTTTTGTTTACTGCTGAGAAAGATAAAATGATGTGTTTGTTGTGCAATACAGTTTTAAATACTTTAAAAACGCGAATGCAAATAAACACTATTTGACTCATAAAGAACATAAATATTTCACTTTAGAAGGTGCATCACGAAAAGCTGCACTTCAAAAGTTGAAAAATGAGAGAAGCATCATCAGCAGGCATCTTTTAGTGCCTTTGTAAATCAAAATTCCGCTGCAGTTGCTGTTACGTATAAAATAGCAGATATACTTGGAAAAAGGAGCAAATTATTTAGTGATGTTGAAATAATTAAAGAATGTATTGTTGAAGCAATGAGTATGTTAGATCCAAGAAATGTCGACAAATACAAACAATTACCTCTTTCACGGAGAACTGTAACAGATCGACAGCACGAATTAGCGCAAAATGTAACAGAGCAACTTCATACAATTATACAAAATGAAGATGTTTATTTTTCAATTGCTTTAGATGAAAGCACTGATAAAACAGATTCGGCACAAGTTTTATATTTTATTCGTGCTATAACTAAAAATTTTCAATGTTAACTACTTGCGTTCGATACACTAACTGGAAGAACTCGAGGAGCCGAAATTTTCGAAAACTTCAAAGAAGTATGTAATAAATTACAATTGAATGTCAGTATTTAGTCAGTGTCTGCACCAATGGCGCACCTTCCATGAGAGGCAAAAGAGAAGGATTCGTTGTTTTGTTAAAAAAGGAAAACTTAAACTTGAAAAAAATTGTATCATTTCTCTGCATTTTGCATCAGCAAAATCTTTGCGCAAAATCTACCATTTTGCAAGACACTCTGGATAGAACCATTGCCATTGTCAACTATATTTGCGTAAATGCAATGCGTCATCGTGAATTTCTGCAGATGCTCTCTTTAGATGAGGAAAGTATAGTGTTGACCTACCATACTACTGCAAAGTTCGCTGGCTATCAACCTGCCAGGTTTTGATAAAAGTTTTGTCTTTACGACGACAAATTTTAAACTTTTATCAAGAACAAGAAAAACAATGCGATCTATCAGATGAAGTATTTCTCAGAAACCTTGCATTTTTGTCTGATATGATGACAAAACAAAACAATTTAAATATTTGCCTGCAAGGTGAAACGAGGTATATTTATGAAATGGGGCAAAAGATCCAAGCGTTTAGAAAAAATTATCATTTTTCAAAACATTGCTTTGTCGATCGGAAATATCTGCACAACACATCCTGGAGCTAGCTAAAATGTTAAATGAGCAGAACTGTGAAAATAATATATTCGATGAATATGTAGGTGTCTTGGATTGCTTAATAGAAGAGTATGCTAATAGATTTTCTGATTTTAACGAGCACACTCCTGCTATGAAACTGGCATTTGAACCACATTTAATAGATATATCCGAGACTCCTGCAGAACTACAAATGGAGTTAATTGATTTAGGTGAAGATAGTTTCATCAAATATCTTCACCTAAATAAATTAACGTTAAAAAGGATCGCATAGAAATCTGGAAAAATGCTGTTGAATATCCATGCCTTCGAGAACATGCTCGCCGTTTACTTTCCTGTTTCGGAAGTACCTACTGTTGCGAGACAACATTTTCTCTCATATCCAAAATAAAAAACAAATTTAAAAACGCAAATTACAGATGCATATTTAGAGGATCAATTAAAACTGTGTGTTATGCAGCTTGACCCAAATATACAATTATTGTCAAACAAAAAACAAAGCCAACTAATTTAGTGAATAAAAAAGTATTTTTTATTGTATTTTTTAAAAATATTTTTATATTATTTTATATGTATATTATATTTAAAATTTTTATAGTATTATATTTTTTTTTCTATCTAATGCAATAAATTGTTAAATCTATAGAAAAACTATAATAACTTTCTTAGGTCAATCAGCTTATGCGGCCTCTCTTATTGCTGCCTAATTTAAATGTGGCCTCTAATGGTATAAAGGTTCCCCACCTCTGCTCTAAGCCATTACAAGTTAATAACAGCAATGATTTCAGTCTAATTTATCATCATTATTATTGATAAAATTAACCATTATTATAAAAATAATTCTACTTGTTGTATGCAGTAATCTTAATAGTATACACTTTAGAAAAACATAAAACGCGGTAAAAAATTTAAAAGCATAATTTTATGGAAAACAAATCAATTTTAACAAAAACAATTTTTGAGGTTTTTCAATTCAATTCAATTTTATTTCATGTTCTTTTAAAATATTTATGAAATATTAATATATTATAAAAAATAAAATTTTTAACAATAATGTTACTATCAAATAGGCACTATAATGTAATCCTTGATTGAAACTTTTTTGTTCATAAATGTTATAAATTTAAAACTTTAAAGATAATTATTTATCACACACATGTTTTTCATAGTCTTTAATTTACGAGAATCTCCCTACAAATTGCACTTTAACAATTTCGATCAGCTCATTTTTTACTTCACTTGCTGATGATTTTCTATTCAAGATACACATTTCCTGGGGGAACAACACAATAGTTTCCTTTCTGATTTCTTATTTACTCGAATTTCGCCCTTCTTTCCTAGAAATCTAGGTGAAAGCTCTGTAAACAGTAATTTTGTAAGATATACGCAGATTTTTTTCTTGCAGTTTTTATCGGAAAAAGGGAATACCCTAAGGAAAATTCTACACAGAAATATCTGCTTTTATTCAGAATTATTTAGTTATTAATGGGAAAGTACACACACTCATTATTGAAAATTTTGAAGTTGTTATTAAGAATAAGTTTTGGGGTAAATTTTATTTTATATTTTAGTTCATTTAAAGAAATTAATTTACTTCACTCAAATACCCAAAATATTTTATGTTTTTGTCTCAAATATATCATGAATTTAAAGAATAACTTATTATTATTGAGAAATTATTTAACATTTCATCAGTAATTTAAAATTTTTATTTGCTCTTACTCACAAATAGGAACGAATGTTAAGCACATTAAAAGAGAAAAAATATAAAAACATCTGATTTAATTTGAATCCAATTATTAAATATGTGCCAAAATTATATGGTAATTTCCATCAGCAATTTCACAGCCTTTAATCAGTAATCTGTTCCTTTAGTTGTAATACAAATGAATAAATAGTAATAAATGAAAGAAAAAGTTCAAATTATTTATTTATTCATTTAGTTTTACACAAAAATTACTAATTTAATTTACATTTTACTATTCATTCAATAACTGTAATTTGAATTTAAAGACTAGTATAATAAATGGAAACTCTATGTACTGGAGTGCAAATTACAAAAATAAATTGAATATTTATTTCGTTTAAAGGATATATGACTTTGTTTTTATTTATATAGTTTACCTCATTCTTTAATAAAGAAACTCTAAATTATAATTGTTATAATATTTACACAATGTTAATCGTAGCGCTGATTGAAAATAATATACTGGATCGAGCTTTTAACAATAGATTAATTTTGCAAGATTTAAATATACTACTTGCTAATTAAATCGAATATCAATATAAACTATATGACTAAACTATATACTACATTACTCATAATAAGAAAAATTACTTCTAAAAATGAACAAGGCAATTAAGTTTTTTTCATTTTGAAATTTTGCAAATTAAAATCAAATTTTCTGTATAATAACTTTTATTATTTTAAAAACAATTTTAATTACTTTGTTCGATATAAAAATCAAAACAATAGAAAAAAGTTATGAAATAACATAACTAAATTTTAGTTAATATTATCTGACTTACTTATGATTCTTTTTTGGTAAGTTGCTAAAATTTAATATATATATATATATATAAATAAAAAAATGTAAATTACAGATAATAACAGCTTTAGGTCTCAAAATATTATCGCAATCAAATTTTTGAATACTGATCAGACAGCTGCTATCTCTAATTATGATCGTTTCACAAAAAAATAACGTCGCATTTTAAGAAAATAATCTCGTTATATAGAGTACAACAAATGATAGTACGAGTCTTTAATTAATTTTTTACCTTAAGAGCGGTGATATAAAGGTCCCTCCTTATCAGTTAATTTTTTTCTGAAATATCCACTGTTTGAATACATGACGAAAAAATTAAAAAGAAGTATTCTTCCTCAGAGCTGTTATTTCTTTAGCAAATGTACAAAAAAGAAACTTCCTAAATACTTCCGCCTTTGGCAAAAACTGACAAAGAGTTTTGCTTAATTCAGATAAATTTTACATTCTGAAGAAATTTTACCGTGAGCAATAATCATATATTACGGTTAAACTTTATCCAATTAAAGAACGAAATTTCACTGTTTCTTACTAATTTGCTTAATTAACTATTAAATTTCCTGACAGATTTTTCATAGGAATTTTTTATGGTTTTTTGTTTTATTCTTGAAATAATAATACAAAATCAAACTTGTTTATGAAATAAATTTTTATATGGTTGCATTATATTGTTGAATATATTAATAAGAAAAGTAATTATTTTAAATTTAACATAAGTGCATGCGATTACATAAATATTAATTTAAAAAACGTCTAATTACACATCCTTTATTTATTGATTTATGTTTAATTTATTTTAAAAATAAATTAGTGGTTTAGCTTTGTTTTAATATTTTCCAGTTCTTCAGAAATTTTTAAATTTTCTCGAGGGGTTGGATTATTATATCTCTGAACCAAATATGTCAGACTCCTCAATGTCATAAAAAGAATAAGAATCATTAAAAGAATCAGAAAAATATTTTCATTCTAAAAAATACAGAAGAGGGTAAATTTTGGCTATTTTGATAAAATAATTTTAATTGGTATTTTTATGCACGAACTAACTGATTGCTTAAGAAACCATGAAATGAGTATCGAATTTGCTTATATTAAAAGCTAAAAAAATGTGTTAAACTTAAAATAAATCATATAAGATCATATGCAACCATCATTTATAAGTCAAAGATTATGCATGTTGAAATGTTATAAGATTGAGACAAAAATAGTTAATTTAAAATAGTTAATTTAAAAATAATAGATTTTGTTCGAGTTTTTAATGAAAAAGCTTTCAATGCGTGCGATGTGTTTCATTTCACGTTTTGCCATGGTTGCATAAATTTATAGTAACATTCGGCTTAAGTAAAGAAAGCAATATGTCTAATATTAAAACATAAACACAATTATTCAATGGCTTTTAGAGCAATTTACTACTTTATTTTAGTTTCTACTTTTATTCAGTTTACTACTTTATTTCAGTTTATTTCAGTTAAATTTTCACATATTCTTACATAACAATGTAAGAATATGTGACCATACATGAAGCAAACAAGGCAAATAACAACTTTGAAACAATATTATGCAATGGATTTTTTTTTTTCATATTTCAGAAACGAACAATATCTGAAATGTTATGATAAGACATTTATATATACTTAAATGATTGATACAAATAGTTTATGAATAATTAGAAACACCATAAATAAAAGTAACTCCTTTCACTAGCGTAATATGAGACATATTTTCCATATAACACACCTGAATCAACAAGAAATTGATCGAAATAATACTGAGTATGTTTAAAGGAATAGTTTTTGGATAATATATATACTATTTGGATAATACCAATTGTATGGAGCTATTTACATGAAGACTATTAAAAGCATACATTATACAAGTCTTTCAAACATGATCTTTGTCACCTAATTGTCACTCCATATCTACGCTTAATAATTAGGTGGTGAGAATAAAGAGCATACATTTTATGCAAGTGTTTTACGAAAGTTCACACGTTAAGCTTTGTGAAAAAAAAAAATGTAATTCATCTGATCGCATATCTGTCTTCAGCTTTCTATTCAAAGTATTAGAAAGTCTAACGACTTATGGCTGTTATAAGGGATTTTAATGCTCACCGTAAATTTATTTTCTAAAAGTATTCTTCGTATATATTACGACTTATTCAAAAGTTGTAAGCTCTAGCTTTCATAAGGAAGCATGCGCTAAGTTTTTAAGAAAAAAGTGTTGTGATTTTGTAAAACAACAATTTATCATCTTTTTGGCTTCATTCAAAACTAAATAATATTCTCAAAACCATAATCCTAATAAACTTATAATAAGTGTATTTTAAGTACTCTTAAATGAATATTTTACAAATAAAAAGGTAAAAGTTGTTCATTCTCTAATATACATCCAATATTTATCCATATTGATACTGAGTACTCAGAAAAGGCTATTCCTGTATTCTGCCGTTTATGCCAGAATAAGAGAACTTATAATTAAACACACACACACACACACACACACACACACACACACACACACACACA